>VZSF01003410.1:1491474-1707215 GCA_013398295.1 Chionis minor
GAATTAAAGAAAAATACTCTCAATTCCTTTGGGTTGAATCACAGTAATTCCACTTATTTCAGAAGAGATTCTCCAGATTTATGTAACTGCAAATGAGAGTCGAATCTGATTATTTCTGGTTAAAGTTTTGGTCCTGCTTTCACAGGAGTCATTGGAAGTTTTGTCACTGATTTCAGTGGGAGTGAGCCCAGGCTCAACACGAGCAGGCATAGTTTCACTGATCAGGTTCTCCCGTGGCCCCTAGAAACGTCGAACAGTTTTATAGCTAATTTCAGTGAGGTCATGGTCTCAATGACAAATTCAGTAACTCTCTACTTGTATCACAAACTCTAATTTGTAAGTTATTAGTGATTTTAATCATATTCTTTTTACTGAGAAAATGGTAGTGTTATTCCCACAAATGCTCTTAAGGTTGATGTTACCCACCTTCAGCAGCAACAGCTTACTACACAAGCAATTATCCATTTTATTTGATCTAAGAGAACTTTTAAACCAGAGCCTTTCAAAATCAAAATATTAGCATACTTATATACAATTGTATTATTTGTACTTGTTGAGAAAAACTATTTTTATTAAAAACAAAAGCTAAGTTTTGTTCCTTGGGATCCCCAAAGTATCCAGAATAAATCCACATCCACTAATAGTTACAACAGATTCCCATCAGTCTATTGAGAAGTGAATTTGCCTACTTCTTTGTGTGTTATAATCAAAGTTCACATTTTTATTAAACTTTCCAGAATCTAAGAGTGGTGATTAGAAGCCCAAACTTCAACTACCATATTGACAGAAGAAAAATCACAAAAGGGACAGACTAGACTGATCCAAAACAACTAAAATTGATTCTCTTCTCAAAGTCCCCGGGCAAATTAAGGTATGTGGAATACACAACATGACAGAGAAGGGCTAAATTCCACTTTTATTTATTCTGTTATTAAATCTGGAGTCGATACACATTAGCAATTTAAGTTCTTTTGGCTTTATGCAAGTGTAATTAAGGACAGAATTTAACCCTTGAAATGAGAGCTACAGAGAAAATACTTTTCTCTCCCAACTGTTGCGTTTCACTAACAGTGAAGGGCATTGGTGAAGTAGGATGGAGGGAACCGATTATTGATGTGTTATTTCTGTGTTACCTGGACTCCACACATTTGTTACTATTAAATACATTTAAACTCACAGCTAACAAAACACATGGTAAAATTTCAGAAGGCAACAGCTTTCCATGTGCTTTTTTACTTCTATAGCTCCTAGTATTACCTACGGTTCAGCAGAAACTCAGCTCTCCCCAGAATCCCATTTTATTGCTTGGTATTGGACATCCAATGTATCATTAGAGGACACAGTTTTACCCAACAGACCCAATTTTCCTCTGCCCTTGTTTTCTTTTTAAGCCCCTTATATCAGAGGGCTGTTTCTCCTCTGGATTGCTAAGTCATCCCATCAAAAAGACAAGGGTGACAACATTTCCAGACAATTCTACATTACAGAAATAGCCTGTGAAATTACCTGTGGTCATGTTGGCTGAGAGCAAAACATACAGAGGCAATCTGAAAAACTGAATTCAAAGTCGACGCATTCATTTTGCCCACAAACACAAATGATAAAGACCAGAAAGCGAATAACAATTTCTTAAGGACTACAACTTGTTAATCTGATATTTTCACAGTAGATTTACTAAATAGCAATTCCATGGACTTAGCAGTTAGGAGAAATTAATTTCATCACTTTTAGATACCTATAACATGGACATGTACATATGGAGTAGTTGTTAAGGCTCCCCTTGTAGTTGATGGATAGAAAAAGAGATCCGTACAACGAAATTCCTCAGCCTGGCTTTTGACCACTATCTTAGTCTGAGATGAACTGACCTCTGGAAGTGACTGTTTCTCTCCGCTGCCTGCAAAGGAAGCACTGAATGACTAGCTCAGAATGACTAGCTCAGAGGTAGCCACCTACATGCATATGCTAAATCTGGACAGATGAATCCCACTCTTACTGTCTATATTGTATGTTTAACCAATCTTAACTAGTTAATTATGAAGATATTGTTATGATTCACCATAAATATTTGTAAGTAATAATACAATCGCTACTCCCTACCTACCAAGTAGGCTAGCACGCTGGTTTCTTCCTCTAACTGTATGTTAACAATGCTGTTGTATTGTGGAGGAAGGACTTCACTAAGACAGGACAAGTATTCCGAATCTTTAATCCAGTTTTTCCAAGTACTCCAGGCAGTATTCTAGCATACATTCCCAGTATGTCTCTGCCTTTACTTTGTATGTCTGCTTTCTGTATTTTCAAACCTTATCAAGACAATGTGGAGTAACTAACTTTATCTTCACAAAATGCATCAATGCAAATACAATTAGACAGCATATCAAGTGCTGATGCACAAATACAGTTGACACAGTTGTGTTGTGGGAGGAAAAAACAGAATTCAACTGAATTGTAATCAATTCAGATGAAAGTGCCATGGCATAGTAACAACAACACAGCTAGATTATTAGCTCTGGGGGGCACTTGCTGTTTTGATGGGGTAGACACCTGGGTATCATCCTGCTTCCTTTAAAAGAGAAATATATGTATGATCCAAAAGGATACTTATGTGTCATCTAAGGCAACATCTTTCCTAAAATAGTTCAGTTTGGGTTATTAGTTTGGGGTTTTTTTAAATAAAAAGTTTGTTCTCTGGATATTTACCAGCCCAAGTCACATAATCCAAATATTTGGACTGTAATTAACAAAATATGATTTCATTTGGGCATATAACGTCCATTTATACATATATGTGTATTAGAGGGGTTTTTTTTCAGTTTGGATGTCTTATGAGGAAAGAAAGTCCATGATATTAGCTGTTGAGCTTCCCTAGTGTTATGGTATGGGAGACGATTCAAACTAGTACTACATAAAAGTTTTTTCTATGTAAGCACAAAAATCCATCAGTAAATGAATGCATATGATGCTAAGCAAATCCATTCTAAACTAAAATACACCAGAATAAACACTGTTGCACTGGAGCATCTCTCTGTACTGCCACCGAGTCGATAGTGCCCCATAAAATACCTCCGCTGCAACTGGGTCTTGGCAGGAAGATTTTCTCTCAAGATGCCTTTCTGCGCCTGGCTTTTTAAATTTGGCAGAGTCAGGGTGCTGTAATAGAAGCCATTTTGTAAGAGGCAGATATTTATATATTCTTACAATTGCTAAGAACCTATTGAGCTTTCATTTTGTATTGCTCAGTAATGGTAGAATCTCACCTTAATCAGTCATTTCAGAGACATGTTTTTAACCTCTTTTTCAATCCATTTATGTCCATGAACAGATAAACGTACCTTAATTTGTAATTCAGTGACATTTATGTTGGTATTTAAAATTCTAAGGCTAGCCTACTTCAAATTTGAACAATTGTTCTATTATCATATTGTTTCTATTCCCTGACTAGATGTGCATAAGTCCTCTGATTATGTTTCCTGCTGTGAATGTTCCCAAAAACAAATCTGAACTTTGCTTCATGATGGTGATTACATAGGTGTGTCAAGTTTGCTTTTTGCAAGCGTGCTCACAAAAAGTAAATGAAGACTTTATGTAATTTTTTTAAGTTACAGGAACAAATTCTTGGCTACTAATTTCAACCATGTATTAATTCAAGGGATTAGCAATTGTTTCAAATGTGGCAAGAATTTAGGCTGATGTGCACATCAGTGCATCCCATGATGTCAGTACAATATTCTTTGATTTCACAGGTCAACTAAATCATATAGTGGTTTAATCAAATGAAAGTGTCAGGTATCAACATCAACAAGAGGTATGAATCTGTGAGTTCTAGCGCTGCAAATGACGATTCTCCATTTTCCCAAAGAGGACTGATGGTACACTGCCGTCCTGAACAGTGCAATTCTACGTAATAGACATTAGAACACTGATAAAGTAATAACCTACCACGTAGACAAAGGACTGGATTATTGGTTCTGCTGCAGTCCCATTCTCTGCCAGTGCAAGCGGGTTCTAAACTAAAATGGAATGTTTACAGAGGATATTACCCTGGTCTGTGATGAGAGAAGCCTCTCTCCTTGTTGTGTCGTTGGCCTAGCAACTCTACCCTTTTTCCCACTTCTGCAGTCAAGGAAACCAAGAACAGCCACCAATATCGTGGCCTCTTGGGATCATACCTGGAGACTGTTCTAACTCATGCTGAGTTTTAGGCAGCTCCAACCTGGCTCTACGGTGAAGGTTGGATCACAAAAAACCATTTTGCCCTATTCAGATCTTAACCTGTAGATCCCCTCTTCAGATCAAGACTAGGAGTGACCAAGTTTCTCTGTATTTTTGACTAATTCATGTTGCTTTTCTAGTTGTGTCTTCTGATACTGGAAGGCAATGAGCCCCAAGTAGAAAATACTGCAATATCCTAATTTGGAAATCATTTAGGCAAGATAATTTTTGTAAGAACTGACCTGAAAGAAATGGGTGATGCCTATTATAGCAAAGGTATGCTTTGAAGGGAAAGTTGGGCATAGTCACATATGCTCTGGGAGTACCTTTAAGTACCGTGGACATAAATAACAAATGATGGGAGAACTCCTCAGTGAGCAGGACAACTACCTTCTTTCTTACCTCTCTGAGTAGTTCTACTACTAATATTATCTTAGAGAGAATTTCAAGCAAGTGAAATTCAAGTGAGTACAAAGACAGTAAGGTACTTTCACATGATCCTATAATCTACATGACTTCTATACTTTTCTGCCAGTCTTTCATAAGAATAAATGGAAAAGGCTGGCCAAATAGAATTTTCTAGTACTCCACAAAAAAGGATGTATAAGATAGACATCCAATTAACAACGACCCAGTATCACCTATAGGACTACCTTTGAAATACAGGAAAAAACCCTGCTCAAGAAAATATCTGTATTTAGATGTTTAAAAAGCAATTTTAGTTTGTATTATCAGGGTTGTGGCCAATTGAAAAAGGCAAGAGTTCATGTTCTTTTCCATTAATGGGAAAGCACAGGTCATTGTCCATGAAAACCAACATACTTCCCATTCCACACTCAGCCTGTAAATCTGAACTAAAGACTTTTTATTAGGCTAGAGATGACTTCCTATATTATTCTGAAAAGGATTACCCAAATGAGCTGACTGGAGACAAGTGATGAGTTTGCTTGTCCAACTCAAGAAAGGCTAAATTCGATTAAAATCCTGAAAGAATGTAGGAACTCCTGCTGATGGTACAACTTGTTATTCCTTACTGAATACAACTTGGCACTGAAAGAATTGAGGCACTTTTCTTCTTCTTGCTGTAAATTATGATTGAATAACATTTTCTTTTGATCACAATTAATAAAAATAGCATTAAAAGTGTACCAACTTACACAGGCAGCAAAAGATTACAGAACAAACACTAGGCAAATATCTTCATTATTTCACAAAGTATTTTTTAAAATAAAATCTGAACTTGCTTTGTTTGTTTGCATCTGGTTTCTACATGTCAGAGTAAGCATATACAGAACCTGCATGCACAGTCTGCAGAAATTAACCTGGTTTCATCTACTTTATGGTAAAACATGACAATATTAGCAGAGAGAATGTATTTTAATGTATTATTGTCTTGACAAAATACAGTATTTAGGTATCTTCATACCATATCTTATTCTTGGTGTTGCATTTCTCCAAATACAGGTAGTCTGTGATTAATCAAAGCTTACATATATGATTGTAACTTTGGATTTTGGATACTTAATGTTTTCATGATATATCCATGAAGAATTTTCCATAGAACTCCTGGAAAGCTTATATAAACAAGTCAATTCAAGAAAATAATGAAGTGCTTGTGAACATTTTTTAAAGGAGGCCAGATGGAATGCTATCAGTCTCTGCAGCACTGTTCTTATTCAGCTATGAGATACGAGGTGCAAATGGAATTTTTCTTAGACATGTTGTTTATTATCTGTCTTTACCTCCATTTTGAAGGTTTATATTTGAGGGAGTTACATTAAGAGCATAGAAAATTCATTGTCTACTTGGTGTCTGCATCTGTTTTGTCAGAATCATCAATTATAGATTCCATATTTTCTAAGATCTAATTTAAAAGAATATATTTTTTTCAGTTATCTAGTTATAAAATCCATATGAAATACCATATTTCACTAAAATAATTTCTTCAGCTTGTATTAGGATTGGTCAGAGACAAGTGGAGATCAACAGAAGATAAACAGTAGGTCAAGATTAAAATAGTTCAGAAAATAATGCAGGTGTGCAAAATTTCTAGGCCTTGGCTCTTCCTTTTAACTTTTAAAAAAACCTTTAGAAATTTCACCCTTATGGATAAGCTCCCTCTTGCAACCAACACAAAAGATGGAAAGGAACAGTTAAAATTATTTTTGTACAGGACATCCATTTACACTACAGACATAAGAATCTTCAATACAAACCAAAATGGTACCTCATTCTTATGAACTGGGGAAAAAAGGTCTCAGAAAAGTCAAGGAGACACAATCGGTATTATGATGACAAGCTACTGCCTTATTCTGCCATTCCTGTGGCTCTAAAACAGCAAAAGTAGTTAAAACTTTTACTGGATGTTTCCCTAATGCCTGGAGTCTTCAGTGCGCAAAAAGATGACACGAATTGTTTGCATTATTCCCCCTGAAGTATTTGGTGCACAATACAATTTGGGAGGAGGAGACTGGTAGTAAGTGTGGATGTCGGTGGCATTGCATCTTAATGGGATTGTGGCCAGCTGGAAGTAATTGAAACAAAATTCAAATTGCTTTAAGGTAGGTTGGGCTGAAAGCTCCGCTGTGAGCTCTTTAGCTATTGCCTTCGTTTGTGCTTTCGGTAGAGGTGGGAAGATACCTCATCAGGTGTTTTCCTAGCATTGAGCAGTAAGGAATTTTATCTGTCTTGCTTTTTGGGTTGATCTGAGATAAAGAGTTATTCTCTTACTACTAAGATGCATCCTGTGGGGAATTTTTTCAGCCTTGCCATGATGAAGCTGCAGAAGCTGTTTAAAAGTCACAGATGGCATAAGGGGGCAGAACCCTTGTTTTCTTAGTTACAATACTGGCTCCAATGCCTCAATTTAAAAGTCTTGAGGTATGCTGTAAATGAAACAAAATGTAACAAAAAACTTTGCTTTTAAGCACAATTATCCCGGAAGGCTACAAGCAGTTATCAGGTAAGAAATGGTATGATACTTAACCAGTGGTACCTGAGAACAGATCACTGAAAATGCACAACTCCACACCTCCCCCCTACTACCTGAGTAATCTGTGTGATCTCAGAGGTGTCTGCGTATTCTTTTAACAAAGTTTTCAAGATAAATTATTGCTGTGCTATGCATTGTGGATATTGGCCCCCGCTTGGTAAATCTGCTTTGTGAGTTTAGGGTGAATTCAGAAGCTGAAATCCAGCCAGCTGCAATAGCTTTTGCACAGTTTTGACCTAATAATACGTTGCTGAGAAATTTGTGTATGACCTTTCCACGGAGGTATGGATGTGTTCTAACTAACCTCTAGCAAATGTATTATTTTGTATCCTGGATCCGTGCCTGTTTCTCATCATTGTTTTTACAACAGTATCAAAAGCAGATTTTTAGTGAGCAAAAACCAAATCAAATAGTAAGTCATCAGCTTTTTTCCTGCATATCTCATGTGTGAAATGCAGAATGCTAACTAGAATAGTTTGGAATCCATTATTTCTTATCAGTGGTAAAATTTCAGCTTTATGTGCCATCTTAATAGTAGGATACAGTGTTACCATAAGTACTTTTTTCTGGTAATACTAGAAATGAATAACTAAGGATCCATTGCTGAATAATGAATAAACTAAAGGCTCGATTAGCACCTTTCAGCTTTAAGATAATTTTAGTGCCACAGCTATTTGAGTCAAGAAGAGATGTCACTGAGAGTAAAAAGAACAAAAGAGCAACCATTTGAAATGCTGCTGTTAAACCTGTACTGGGTGGTTATTGTCATACGTTTGTCTGGTTTGTGAAACTCTCACTTAAGCTGTTAGGACTGCCTCATGCAGAAAAATCTGGTTTTATTACTATTAAGAGTAGATCATATATGTAGTAGCATAAATGAACCTATCTGTTATCAATATTTGATTCAAGAGCCTATTTTGAACAAAATGACTGAAATGATAAGGGTCACAAAATGGTGAGCTAATGAATTAGATACCTTAAAGAAGAGCAGACAATTCTAGTTGAGGTGTGATTAAGAAAAGGAAACTGTTCTGACCTCAACATAGGAGAACAATAGGAGAGACAGGTTATTTGCAGACAGAATTTAAGGTCTAAAGAACTAGTAAAAAGTCTGTCACAGGTTTTAGTAAAAATATAGAAATTGTGGTTCCATGGCTACAGAGTTTGCAGGACTATAGGGAATAAAAAGTTTGTAATCGGTGGAAAAAAATCTGAATGCTGAAAATGTCCTTATGTACAACAAAAAAAAAACCCACTTGAAAACTTGAATAGGAGTAGTAATTACTCTCCTCCCCCTCTTTCTCCACATGTACACATATACACACAAAAGTACTACCAGTGTTAGCAGAACAACAAAAGAATCACCAGTATACGTTACAAAATTTGGAGCTACGTTTGCTGATACTACTAGTAGTAGTACAGTAACCAACGCACAACTGAGAAATAACAAAAGATCAAGAAAAAATGTGATTGGATTTTGGCTTATGTCTAATAACAAAAATAAATCCACCTGTCACTTATATGTTTCAGGTTTGGGGAAAAATAACTATTTACAAACTTGCTTGAGGCTGGAAAATAACAACTTTGCCCAGCCAAATCTAAATCAAGGCACTTCTATGTTATTGTAAATACCCACATTAAAAATCCATGCAAGCTTCCTCAAAAGATGGACTTAGATTTAGCAGCTCATTTTGTTATATATGCACTTTTAAAATAACAAATATTAACCAACATACAATACCTACTATTTTGTTATAGACAAAAGTCTATTCTTAGAATGATATGAAAGCAATCCACGATACAGACAAAATCTGTATAGCCCTACGAATGCGTGATGCCATCCTGACTAGGTTTTGTCACAGTATGACTCGAAATCTGCATGGTTAAATTTGGCTCCTGTTCTTACAAAGTTGACTAGACCTATGAACAAACATACTCAGCGCATACCAACAGAAGTCTTGGAACACGCGCATGTAGGGAGGAAAGTAATCTTAAAACACAATGATACTGATCATGCTTCAGTATCTGCTAGTAATACAGGAATGATGAGATCATATGAAAACAGGGAGCTGAAAGTTTGACTATTCAATTTCATATCTATTCTTCCAGAAGTTTTCAGCTGTGGATATTCATATGCAAGAAGATTATGAATCATACACCAAATACTAAATTTTCATCAGTAAAACTGTCTACATTGCTGGCAGTTAGGTATCCTCCTTGCAGTGTTTTTACATACATTATGTTTACTTTCATCCTGTTAAAAACCCACTGAAGTCAACCAGAAGACTTTGCTTAAGTGGATCACAACCATGGCACTTCACAGGGCATGGGGTTTTTTCTTTGTATTTTTCCCTTTAACAATGGCAGTGGTATTTATTCTGCTTAGGAAGAACTATGAATGTTCTCACCTCAAAGTGTGATTTACCATAGGTGCTGTTTCACCACAGCTACTGAAGTGGGGTTCCTCTAGCTCATGTTGCAATCTCATTTAGTGCCAAGTAGAAATATTCTCGATCTCGGTAGAAAATACAAGATCGAATAAGAGGAAAAACCTAATGTTATTTAAGAAACTTGACCTCTCTGGAGGATAAGGAGTGAAAAAAAAGCTAAGATTGTTGCTAGAGATGCTCGCACTGCTGCTCTAACTGCGCTCTCTGGATAAACTAGGCCTTCAGTCTCTTCAGATAATTAAAACTGCACCTTCTCTCACTTCATCTGCAACCAACTTGCTTATTAAAAGACATTTTTGAAGTCTGATGGAAGGAATTTAACCACTCCAATGCTCTCTAAGGTTGAATGTATGTTTAACACCACAAACTAGCAAGGCTTCTCATAATCCCTAGTTAGTAGCCTACAGAAAGCGACTTGGAGTCCTCTGGCTTGTGGTGGTGGGCGTGTAACTACAGTCACTGCAGCTGGGCTGTGAGGACGGTGTGATCATCCCTCCAGAGAGGCAAATTGGAGAGACTGAAGAGAAATCCTAGTAGCTGCCAAACCTGAAAAAAATGTTGGGTTCTTCATGTTGGCAGCAATTTGTGATGATGGTGTTGGAGGGAAAATCATAGCTAAAGAAGCTGATGCGTCAGGACACAATAAAGCCTTCTTACTTTACTGTGAATGAAAAAACCCTATACTTCACATAGGTCTGTAGAGAACTTCAATAGAGAGGCTGTTATTGGTAAAGGTGGTGATTTGCGGCAATAGTCTTTCAGTACCAGTGTGTGGAAGGCTTCTCAAGTATGTGCTGAACGTATAGATGTTGACAGGTTTTTATCTTTTGAATGACTGGACCATTTTTGAATGTAGTGTGTGACATGAAATGATATAGCAAATAATTACACATTTAGTGCAGGCAACTGTAAACGTTCAGCTTAAGCTGGCTTATTGGAAAAAAAAATAAAGCTGTGGAGCACAAGACTGGAATTCTAGAGGACAATTACAGAATGTAGTATTAGAGCTTTCAGGCTTGTCATAAAAATTGGAGAACCTCTTAAGCTTGTGTGGTGTGTTTTTTAAAATTCCAATTAGTTATTAAAAATGTGATTTCTTAGAAAGACCAATGCACAACTTCTCTACTGAGAGCCCATTGCATAAAGGTATTAGCAAATCATCAGTGTCTCTGATCTTAAGGACAAAACTAAGCCCTTGAGAAGCGCAGTGAAGCGATGGGGAATTGTTTCTAGATCACTGAGGATACTCTCAGACTTTGCTTTGCATAGCCCAAATGATGTGACAGGTTCTAGTTTCAGTGAAGATGCATGATTGAAAAAAATATGTGGAGCTCAGCAAGGCATACCTAATCTGTACAATAGAGAAAGAGGATGTTTTGGAAGTGGAAAAATTGGAACTGAATTTAAGCCACAAGCTTGCTCACTGTCCTTTATCATCCAAGACTAAACACATTTGTAGTACTTCATATGTAAAATGAGCTGAAGTTTTGGGTTTTGTTTTTGTTTTGCCCATCTAGAAAATAATTAATCTGTTAAACTGCAGACTCATGTGCTTTCGTAATTACTTTTTCTGGCAGCATACTTCTTTTGTTCCTTGTTGCACCGTGACCAGCTTTCAGCAGAAAGGAGGAAGGTTGCTCTTCCCTAGCCTAGGCTCACCACCATGTACTGTCTCACCAGTATGAAATAGTTTGTGCACAGAGAAACATGGTGGGGACAGGGACTAGAGGTGCCACTCTGGTTCCCGGTATCATTTAGGAAGAAGTCAGGCCTCTAGCAGCCTAAACAAGGGTCCTTTTGGGGAAAGTAGATCACAGTACTTTTTTTGCTTAAGACTTCTCAGACCAACAATGTAAGTATTGAGTTTTTTCTAGGGTTAGGCAGTTACTGAGTACACAGGGAAGATGAGAAGGTAAGAGTTGCAGTTCTTCATGTAGGCCTTCTCAAAAAACTCTAAAGCCTGCCTAAATTCTGTTAAAAGTACCAAATAATGCATCTACCCTGGGCAATGTAGTGCCGAATGCAGTTACCTAAGCTAGCTGCAACTGGGCTAATATATTTAGATGGCAAAATGTTGTTAAAAAAAGTATTAACTCAGATTTTGAAACCAGGAGCTAATTAGCCATTGTACAATGCTGCACTTAAATGCTTCTGGTTGCAGAGGTATGTTTTGTGAAGTAGAAATGTATCTGGCTTTTGGACTGGGCCCAAAGCAATTTCATATCAAAACCAGAATATGAACAACATTCTTCATATTCGGCTTATAAAAAAGGTCCTTTGAATTAGAGAAAGAGTAGCTATAATAACGGCTCAGCTGTCTGAGATGTACCTGCTGAAGCTCTTGCATGCAGCAGGATTGTAAGACTGTCAAAGCTTCTGAATTTCAAAAGAGAAGTGGAATGAGACCAGGCGTAGGCTGCAGCTGTAATCTGTGCCTGGTAGCATGCAAGTCCTCACCTGTGAATCACACTTCAGGGAATGCTGTGGATTTTGTTTAGCCTCTTGGGATATTCCCCCCTGCCCAGGCTGTGGGCTAATACTTCTTCTACTCCTCATCTCCCCTTCTGAATAAAATAATGTTTAATTTGAATTGGTAAGATGGAACCTGGGAAATCCATAGTTCTGATGTAGATATATTCTGAACCAGTTCATGTGACTAATTTTGTACATGGCTTAAGGCTGGAAATTGCTCTCTACCCTGCCTACCAAATTTATCCCTGATAATAGCCCGGCCTCTTATGCTGATATTCACGTTCTTTCTTCCTTTCTTTCTCTTGTTGTATTAGGAACAGCATTTTAATCCCTATTTATGTCTTGGTGGATCACTTCAGCAGGTTTGTCAGGCTTTCTTTGTCATTCCCTAAATTAGACCATTGTGAGAATTACGTGCTTTATTCTTTAACAGTCCTGCTTTCCTCTCCTACTCTTTTCCATTTTGACCAGCTCTTTGATGCTCTTCCCACATCATGTTGCTCTTTCCTCTCATGCTTTCTTTGCGCTACTGCCTATGAACTCCCTTATGCTGTTTCTCTTCACACAAACCTCCTATATCTTTTTTGACTTTATCTCATGTTGATAACTTCCTGCTCCCGCATACTCACTAAACCTGTCTGTTTTCCTGTTTTTCCATTCACCAAGGTTCTTTTGACTTGTTCTCAGTGAGACATTACTCATTCTCTGTTGCTTAGTTCCCAACTTTAACCATCCCATCGCCATTCCACTCCTCCCATGCTCTCGCTCACCTTTCTGTGAATCCAAATTCATCACTTCTACTGAAACTATTTCCCATATTTTGCTTTTTGCTTTCCTCCTTCCAAAACCTTTTGCTCTGCCTCTCATTGCAAGTTCTGTCTTGCCAACTTTCAGCCCTGATTCATTCTTGACAGTGTTGTTTCTCTAGCAAAACAGTTCTGTTGGAAATCTGATGACCCAGATGACTTTTTCCACCATGGATTTATTTCTCTCCTCTTCCCTGCCCCACCCCCCGTCACTAAATTCTGTATGTGCCAACCCATCTTTACAACAGCTTTTTCCACTGGCCTTTTTTCTTCTCTATACAGATTTCTGCTGACTTCTGCCAATGTGATATAGTAACATGTGCCCATCTGCTTTTCTCAGCTCATCTTTCTTTCCTGTATTGCTATCCCTTCCCTTTTCTTTTCATGGATACAGAAGTTTCTTGGTTCCTGTGTTTATATACCCTTTCAATTTACCCTAGAAATCTTACCTAGCTTCTGTGATGTTACTCTCCTTCTTTGCCTTAATTTTTGCCTCTCCTCTGGTTCTTGCCCTTAAAACACACAAGCAGAACTACTCTGATTTATTTCTGTCTAGAGTCTCAAAGATGCTTTCTTATCCATCATCACAGATAAAATGTGTCTATTGTTTCCATGGTTCCCATTTACTGGAGCATCTTCTCCTTGCCTCTGGCTTGGCCTCGAGCTTCAATCTTTGAGTCTTCATCGGCTGCTTTTCCTTATCACGTTAAACAAACTATTTCTCTTCAGGACGCTGTTATCTGTACCAGGGCTCTCAGATTCTTACCACAGAGATTCCGATTTTGACCTCTGATTTGCATGTACTTGTCACTGAACAGTCTAAAACAAGTGTGTTTTTGCTCTGTTAATGTGACCTTCTGTGTGCAGGAAGAGAAACTTCCTTTTACAAGGCTACATTGTTATCCTGTTTCAAATCCCTCTTACTTTCTTTTGCTATGGTAACTACCAAAATTTCCTTATGCTTCCAGAAAGTATTGTGTGCAATAAGGCTGAATGAATGATAGGAAATTTGCCACTCTATTCATGACCAAACCTAATGTTTACTAGCTTTTTTAAAATGTAATGAAGTCATGTCCTTAAGCTCTGCAAGACCTGTGAAACAGCAGCCCTGTGGTATGTGAGCCTTAGAGCTCATGAATCACCCGCGTAAGAACTATGGTAACACCAATGCTAAAAGCTAAACAGCAACTCTAATAAAGACATAACCTACGCTACTGTCATCACCTGAGGTGCCTGCTGAGTGGGTATGGCATTTTGTTTGTTGCTTTATTACACATTTTTAAATGACTCTCAGATTTGTATGTCCCTAAAGCAGATGCTGTGTGTTGTTTCTCCTTGCCCTTGTCTAGCAGCCAGAATTTTTCTGCACACCCACTGTTAGATCCACTGTAATATTCTTGTAGTATTACATTCTTTACGGAAGTCTAAAGGTCACCTCTAAAGTGACTGCTGTAGGAGATTCTAGTCTTAGTTAAATCACTATAAAGCACAAGCAACTTTGTATGCAGCCACTGACACTACTCGGGATTTTCAGCAATACAGCTCAGAACAGAACTGTTGCATTTTTGGCTCCACTCAAGAATCAGTCAGTATTATGTACTGGTTGTGTCGATGCTTCTCCTCACTGTTGCACGCTAGTTTGCTAAAACAGCTCATGTTTTAAATACCTACCAAGCATTTGGGTATTAATGCTTTATAGGATTATGTTTCAAACTTCCTGAAGTGGGGTGTGCATAGCTAAAAGAAAAATAACTAATACATTCTTATATTCTGCTATGGTATGGATCTTAGCTGAGCTGGTGCAAACTTCAATGCCACTAGCTAAAGATCAAAATCTAGCTTTATAAAAGCAGGGGTTGAATGCTTGGCTTACAAAGAATACTTTGTTTTCACTATAGGTTCTTAGATTTTGTTAAAATTTGGATCATATGTTAAATTTTCACTGGATGATATACTTGGTGGACACCACTACCCTACATGCGGAATACAGAGGGAATATGGGGGATTTCCACAAATACTTATAGGAGGAAAGCTCATGACCAGGTTTGTAACTTTGATTTATACTCCTGGCTCTGGAGACAGGTATCCTAGTGGATACCTGTCCATTGTTTCTGGTTTTCCTTAATATAAAATCTTTTCTTTCCCCTTTCTTTTCCCTTCTCCTAAGTCTCTAGACCAGCAAGTTCAGTTACCCTTGTGTAGCAAGTAATTTCTTGAAACAGAATCTTTCTCTAGCTAAAACAAAATTTTTTCAAAGTCTCTAAGTTAAACTTCCTGTTTTGTGAGACTGGCATATGCACATCCACACCATAAAGCCCATCTTCTGTTGAATTTCATGTCTTTGTCTCAGAGTTTGAAGGCGTAGCTGGATTTTAAAGAAAAGTTCTCAATTTCTTTTAGTGTGGATGAAACAATTCATTTTTCCCAAAGGGCTCTGTTCAGAAGTGCCCAAGCCATTTTTTGTATGAAAAATTTCTCCAGGCATTTACTTAGAGATAGATATCTGATGGCAACAGGTTTCAACATAAGTACTTTCCCAAGGCTTTAAGCAATGGAAAACAGCAACATAAATAATATTCTCATCCAAGTGCAACAAAAAGTTGTGCTATCAACTAAGAAGTTGCATTAAGAAAAAAAATCATCTAGTCTTTTTTTATGTCAGCTTTTTTTCCTTCCTCTCTTTCAGATTTCAATGATTGTCTAAAGTGAATGTTAGCAACATCCATGTCTGCTGTTCTAAAACAACTTCATTCTGTAATAAATGCACTTTAATCACTGTACAATAAACAGTAAACTAACTTCTGTGAAATTATTTCAACCTGGTATTTATACTGCATGCATGTCCAGGACTCTTTCTTGCTGCTTTCCTGGATGCAAAAATCTGAACCAATTTCCCCATTCCTTATTAGCCTCAGGTCCTCTCTCCATGTGTCTGTCTCTCTCTCTCTCAAAAAAAAAAAAAAAAAAAAAAAAGTCCGCTTAGTAGAACACTTGAATTCTTCCTCAGTAAACCACGTTGGGTATTTCCTTATATATCATGTTCCCTCGTGTCTTTTTCGCTTTCATTAATAGTGTAAGAAGTGATTGAAAGTTAAAACCTGCAAAAATAAGGTTTTGTTGAAGTACTGGAATCCTCTGTGGATGTGTGTAATTATTAGAAACTGATTACATTAGGTTAACTTGCACTTGTGAGTCTTAGATGTGTGCTGTGCTACTTCTTGCTAGATTTGTTTGTATTTGCTTTTATGTGGGTAAGTGCTCAAACGGGCAGGTCCACTACCTCAACTTTCAGGTAAGTAAAGAGAGCAAAGAAGCAACCAGAACCAATAAGCCGCGAATCCTATAGCTTGGATAAGGTTTTGTTTTCTTCTGCTGGTAGTACATGTTCAGTCTAGAATATCAGTCCTGAATTAACCAAGATTGCTGGCAACTACAGCTAAAACTGCTGTGAAAAACTTGCTCCAACCTTTTGAACTTCATTTTACTTTCTTAAATTAGGTACTACTGGGGAAAAATTACATGTATCACCTGGCTACTAAGATGGAAATCCTGTAAAGAGCTGAATAAGATTAGGCTTCTAAAGCTCTGTGTGTGCGCAGGCTGGTGGTTGTGAAGCTAAATTATTAGACTACTAGTACCACTTGCATTTGAGGGAGAATTGTGCCTACAATGCCAGCTGAAATTCCTGCTGCTAGCAGCACACTGTATGCACAGCCTCTATATTGACTGTGATAGTCGCAGCAATTGGCTTTATTCTCAGCCTAGGAGCCAGCCCCTTTCAATAAAATCTTGGGGGGGTGGGGAGGGAATCTTTCAAGGCAGATTCTGTAACTCTGCATTCCATGATAACGTGCCAGTAGCTAATGGAACAAGAGACAATACTGGGATCTTTCCTTAGGAAGTTTTTACAATTGAATTGTGTTGTTGTAGTGTCGTTCTCCTTCCTCCCTTCCCCCATTACTTGGGGACATGCTGAGAAAAGGGGTGTTTATGATCGCAAACACACGGGTCAGTTTGAGCAAGACAGAAGTGATAGGCAGGGGCAAAGAGCAAGCCTAGATATGAAACCAAAAACTGGTTTTATTGACTACAGAAGTATGGACAGAAGAACATGCTGGTAACAAACAGCCTGCTCAGTTAAATGGGCTTCAACAGATTTATATAATAAACCAGTGCAGAATTTTGCTCAAGTATCCTTCCCACTCCAAAAATTGAACTTTTTGGCATTACTTCCTTGAGAATCGAAATAGATCACTGTCAGCTCAGATTTGGGGCATGTTAATTTTATCTTGTGGGAGAATTACCCATTTTAGTCATGACAAGATACCCCATATATATCATTAGATTTGACAAATATGTTTTCTTAACATTTTGAGCAGCTTCAATTGTCAGTAGAAGGCAGATGTATTAGTTTAGATGCACATATGCAGTATAATGTGTTTGTCGACAAAATAAGATTTTTTAAACAAAGTTTAGAGAGAAATGTGCACAGTGAAAGGAAGCAATAGGATTTTCCATTAGAATAATTGAAAAGACTTTTATCTCATTAGAACCTTGCAGCCATGAAACACTAGCATTTTTAATATGAAATCTCATCTAAAAAACCAGAACAAATTCTAGACTGCCTTATTTTCTGAGCGTGTTCCAAGAAAAAGCAAAACTGGTGAGAGGAACTTCATCTTTATGCAGCCAGGACAGTAAAATGCAGTAATGTAAGAGTTTGTACTCTTTTCCTGAACTTTAAAAGGTGAGACTATGAATGTGGCAGATGGCTTTCGGTGTATGTGGGAAAACTTCTTTAAATCAAACTTTCTTACTGTAGTGAACTATTTGGAAATAGTATCTACCACTCTGCTTTACAAAGCAGTAATATAACCACCTCCTTGTATTCCTACTTGAAATAGTGATACCCAAATATCATAGCAATATATGCAACAGGAATGACTGGAAACCAAAAAAAAGGAAAATAAATAGAATAAACTCATTAGCACAGTGTTTTCATACTTCTGTTCTTCCCTACGATAAAGCGGTGCTACTCTCTTCTTTTCTGGGTTAAACATATTAATGGATGGCAAGCAGAATAGCTGATGTGTAAAACACTGTGGGATATGAATGATGCATCTGAATGTGTTGCGGAAATATGCAGTAGGAAATACTCTGCAGAATGTGCAAGCTGTCTGAAAAAAAAAAATTTTTCTTGAAAGTGTCCTTCTACCATATTGTTTGTCATAAGCGATTGTTGAGGCCAATAACGTAAAGTTTAAAAAAGATCTGTTTATTTTATATGGGCATAAAATCTCCAGATTTATCATAATTACTGATGTATTTTGGAAGTAATATGTATCTTCTTGCTTCTTGTCTCTAGCAAGCCTCTTTTTTCAGGATGAAACTTGAATAGAGAGAGGAGAGGGAGTCTTGCAGAACTTTCCATCTTTGATCACAGAGATTTGTAGAAAATGTCAGAAATAATTCGACAAGTGCTCTAATCAATGACATGAAAATAAAGTGTCCAATGATGAGGACTTAAAGGGAAACCAGTTTTAAATGTTCTGAACGTGTTGGAATAAGCATCAATAATGGAGCCAACTCTAATTTTTATATAATCAAAACAAGAATTTGGCCTGATATCTAATACAGTAATTTCATTCTCTCTGTGTGGCTGGAAAGTTATTCATTAAGAAATGGCTTCCTCAACTCTTATTTTTCTTCTTCTATAACCATTGGAAAAAGCCAATTATTTGAAGAAAGTGTAACTCCTCATTTTGGGGTTTTTTTTCTTTTCACATCTTTGATGTACTAGAGTAAGTAAAGTTGTGCTAATTACCATTCTACTAATGTGTATGCTGTTATTTTAATTTTCTGCTGATTAATGTGGTCTTTGTGTGCTAATATCCTTCTGACATGCAGAGGGAAGTAAGATAAATACAGCTGATACTATTTTGTAGAGTTTTAGACCAGGTAATAGCAATACACAGTGCGTTTGGGGCAAAGGATTCGGATATCTTTAAATTTAAGTTACCCAAAATGCTTTAATTACAAGCCTGCTCATACACTCTGGTCCATACAAGCAAAGATGACAGATAAGCACTCTGAACTGCCATGTATCATGGAGTGGCTTGGGGTGGAAGGGACCTTAAAGATCATCTAGTCCCAACCCCCCTGCCATGGGCAGGGACACCTCCCACTAGACCAGGTTGTCCAAGCCCCGTTTAACCTGACCTTGAACACCTCCAGGGATGGGGCCTCCACAGTTTCCCTGGGCAACCTGGGCCAGGGGCTCACCACCCTCACAGTAAAGAATTTCTTCCTAATATCTAATCAAAATCTCCCCTCTTCCAGTTTAAGACCTTTACCCCTTTTCCTACCACTACACTCCCTGATAGAGTCCCTCTCTGTGTGGCTTAGCATAGTTTCCAGGAGGATCTGCTCCATCATCTTGCCAGGCACAGAAGTGAGACTGACTGGCCTGTAGCTCCCTGGGTCTTCCTTTTTTTCTTTTTTAAAAATGGGGGTTATGTTTCCCCTTTTCCAGAAGGTGGGAACTTCACTGGACTGCCATGACTCTTCAGACATGATGGATAGTGGCTTTGCAGCTTCATCTGCTAGTTCCCTTAGGTCCCATGGACGCATCTCATCGGGTCCTGTGGACTTGTACACCTTCAGGTTCCTCAGATGGTCTCGAACCTGATCTTCTCCTACAGTGAGCAGTTCATTCTCCCAGTCCCTGCCTTTGCCTTCTGTGATGGGTGGTGTGGCTAGAGCCCTTGCTGGTGAAGACTGAGGCAAAAAAATAATGTAGAGGTGACTTGATGTCCTGACTGGGTAACTAGTTTAAAACAACTGAGAATAAGTTTGTCATGGTTAGTTTTTGAAATTGGTTACTATAGAAGTCCTGTTCTAGTTAATTAATTTTATGCATGTGGATTTGGGGTGGATTTACAGGCAGATGTTAGAGCATGGAGATTAAAAGAATGCAGTGAGAAGGCAGGTTTAAACAGGAGCAAGGAAGAAGAGGGGAAGTTGAAATACTGTAGAGGAGATCTTCAGAACTGAGTAAAAATTGTTGTTCTCAAAACATGTATGTTAATAGTGTTCTGGGAATCTAAGGAAAGACGGGGACAAGTGGGATATCGAAGCACATTTTAGACAGTATACTTTATATACTGGTTTTTTGAGTGTTCACTTTTTTTTGTGGTCAGAGTTCCAGTTGTAGAATTTTGCAACTGTTTGTGACAATCATCTCTTCATCTTCTCCTAGCTAAAATATAATATGCAATACACCAGTGCCAATCCTGACCTATACTGACTCATCCTGGTGGCTGCGAATTGTATCCAGGTCTACATTGGTTCAACTATGTATCTCCCTTAAGCAGGGTTAGAATTAGGAAGGGATTTAAAGATAAATATAGAATCAGTAAAAGTATTTAAGAGTGAGAGACTGCAAGCTCAACTGTCCCAGGCTAACATCCCAGGAAACTTCAGGAACGAATATATAAAACTGTCATCCATTGACTTGGTCCAGTCTCTATACCTTTTTCCTCTCACGTTAAGGGAACAACAATGATTGCCATAACTGTTTGTCTTTCCATATATGCACATTTCACCTTCCCAGATACCTTCACATTTATGTACTGGAAACTGCTGAAAAAGGATCCAGTGTGTTGTAAGAACCTGCCTAATGCCGAGTTGCCGCTACAGAATTGTAGATCTCGGAGACATACACCAGTGGGGACTTGGATCTGAAAGCAGACACATAGATTCTAACTTTCCACTTGGCAGCTTCTGATCATAAATCAGAAGAGATCTGTAAGTGACTTTAAATATGTTCAGAGAGTAAGCTATACAAAATACGGAAACCAATATTAGGATGGACCACTGTGACAAAGAAGGTACAAATAAGAGAAGAATAGTAATACCTCTTGCTAAACAGAAGAGTCTGAGATCATTACACTTGTTTCTACCACCTGAGGAATGAAATCCTAGATAAAGAATTTATTTCTCCCTTCTACTGTCCTAAATAAATGTTCTAAAAATGATGTTTTTTCATGTAAATGTGAGATGCTAAGAAACTCAAAAAGCTGAGCTTTATTCTTTAACCATACAACCCTTCTTCAGTACTGCAGCTGATGTAATTGTCCTTATCTGTATCTGTGAAGCGCCCACCTCAAAGTCTTTATGTTGTGCTACATCTCTAACATTATTTAAAGGTTAGCTAAAAGTATTACTTGATGTAATTAATTTCTTCTATGGTGACAACTACTGGGAGGGTAAAGCAAGATCTCACTGAAATCCCTGGCTGATAATGACTTTTGGCAAGACGAAAACAAGAGTTGAAATCCTCAACAATAAAACAGTATCTTACAAAACATGCACTATCAGATGTATATGCGTTAATAAATCGACATTACATACTAAACCAGAAGTCATGTAAATATAAGTTCATATCTTGCAACCAGAGCAGTGACATTAAGTAGAACTGTGACCCAACCCATCCTGCTGTGTATCTGTGTAAGATAATCATCCTATGATGTAGGTGATGTGGGGAAAGGAAGACGACATATTGGTAAATCCAGTGCTGAAATATCTCTTGTTCACTAAAATTTCTGCTGTGATACTTAAGAAAGGGAGAAAACAAAGTACATGAGGTTCCAAGTAGTTGTAGTTCAATTTCTTTTCTCACAAAAGCTGGATGTTCAACATTTGGCTTGGATCATTCTGTCCCTGTCATAGTAGTGTGGAATCATCCTCTTCAATATATATTTTAATGCTTTGTCACATCTACGTTGAAATGCAGGAAAAAAGGAAAAAGATTATGCAGGAAAAACTTCCAAAGACTTCTTGGGCAACTTTGAAAATGGAATTTGGGAGACTTGGTCTTATTAAAATGTTGTAGAATTTATATTTCTTTAGTAGGCTCTGAAATTTTTCTTAAGCCTACCCCTGAGGATATCTCAGTGGCATGTAATATAGTTTGTAGAAATACTCACTGAAGACCCTCTAGACATAAGTAAATAGACAGCAATATAGGTGCCAAAGTGGGCTGGGGCCACCATACAATGAGGAAGCCATAACGTCTGTGATTCTGCTGCCCACTGTGCTCGGAGCTTAGTGGGAGCAGCAAGTCCTTCCTAGAAAAGAGGCAAGTTATCGCCAATCAGCTGTTAGTAATGTGTTTTCCCTCTGTGAGAGGTAACTGCTTCCTGCTGTTGCCTTCTGCAGAGTTCCAACTAGTAGGCTTAACCCCTAATTTGGGAAAGAATAATTGCTCAAACAGTCACTGAATAGCTGTCAGCCCTTGCTTGGGATAGCATTTCCTGTGGTTTTTGTATGAAACGTTTGCCTTATAGTCAGTCACTGTTCACTCTTGCTGCACCTCAGAATTTCCTGTATTAAAAATGGGAGAGAGGAGGCTTAATGACGCTTAGCTTGGCTATGGAAAGGAGCTTACAAAGTTTGTTGTAGTAGTGCATTGCTCTGTTGATTAAGCAGGATGCAGGTAGTATGTTTAGCAGTACTGTTCTCCAAGGGGAAAGAAGATCTGTTACCATATTCTGCAAAGATCAGTAACTCTCCCTTTTACAGAATCATGAAGCAAAGTTAATCACCTCCTTTTGCTTCCTGGTTTAGTTATTTAAATGTTCAGTGCAAACACACAAGATGAAAGAAAATTCAGGAGGACATCTGTCTGAGCACAAGAGATTGATATAAATAGAGTGGGAAAAGTAGTTGTGAGTCTGTTTCGTTTTCTACTTCAGGAAAACCAGTCAGAACAGGACTGTGCAGGAAAAGCACTGCCATAAGCTCTTGCTGAGGGAGAAATTGGGGCACAGCTCAGCACTGTTTGTTTTCATGTAGGTTTAGATAATAAAACACAGAAGGCTGAAAGGGAGATTTGATTTACTATTGTTCAGAAACCACATTTTCTTAGTTCTGCAAGCTTCAGCTGTCCCTATGTTTTTGCAAGGGTTTTAGATTTTTGCTTTTCTTTACATATTTTCCCATCTGTATTTTCTGTTTGGGATAATAAAAGGTTTAGAAGTCTAGAAGAGGAGGAGAAAGTAAGTGGTCTGCAGCAAGGAAGCAGAGTCTCTCATTTCATTCATTTTTCTTCTCATTGTTTGGCAGGTGGAAAACACAGATTTACAGAGCTGAACTGGATTAGCTGAAGAAGTGGGGGAAGAGAAACAAAACAAGTGCAGCACCATTGAAAAGAGCTTCAGCTTTATCTAGCAGCATCACCACAGCAACCAGAAAATACAATTAAAAGACAAGGGCTAGAGCAGCGAAGGTGAAAGTGCGGCTCCTTACCTTTGGACAGAAGGCAGCAAAATAATTATGCAAAACAGAAAAGAGTATTTGATGGATTTAGCTAAACTGTGGCAAAGGGAAGTGTCCCTTTATTAACAGGAATGTGCCACTGTTTATGCACTGGAAAGGGGAGTGCCATGAGATCTACTGAAGAGACTATTTCTGTGGCTGCATATCTGCATGTGTTTGCACCCCTGCTGGGACTGAATTAGGTGGTACAGGCATCTTGGATCATCGGGTATTGGATAGCAACTTTTTTTTTTGTTCAAGGTGTACCTGGCACGAGAACTGAAAGACACCACAGGTCTTTTTCAGAGACGCGAACAGAGCGAGACAATCTCCAACCTTTCCCTTCTGTAACTGCCTGCTATACCATGGGATGTCGGCAAAGCTCTGAGGAGAAAGAGGCAGCGCGGCGGTCCCGTAGGATTGACCGCCACCTGCGCTCTGAAAGTCAGCGACAACGAAGAGAGATTAAACTCCTCCTCCTGGGTACCAGCAATTCTGGGAAGAGTACTATTGTAAAGCAGATGAAAATCATTCATAGTGGTGGCTTTAACTTGGAGGCTTGCAAAGAATACAAACCTCTGATTATCTACAATGCAATTGACTCCCTCACACGTATCATTCGGGCTCTAGCAACCCTTAAGATAGAATTCCACAATCCTGACAGAGCATATGATGCTGTGCAGCTTTTTGCCCTGACAGGCCCAGCTGAGAGCAAAGGTGAGATTACCCCTGAGCTTCTGGGAGTCATGAAACGGCTCTGGGCAGATCCTGGTGTGCAGGAGTGTTTTTGCCGCTCCAATGAGTATCACCTAGAGGATAACGCTGCATACTACTTAAATGACCTAGAAAGGATTGCAGCACTGGACTACATCCCTACAGTGGAAGATATTCTGCGTTCTCGGGACATGACCACAGGGATTGTAGAAAATAAGTTCACCTTCAAAGAGCTGACTTTCAAAATGGTGGATGTGGGTGGACAGAGATCTGAACGCAAAAAATGGATCCACTGTTTCGAGGGGGTTACAGCAATAATTTTCTGTGTGGAGCTGAGTGGATATGACTTGAAGCTGTATGAAGATAACCAAACAGTAAGTGCGCCTTACTCTCTTTCCTTCTCTTCCTTTCCCCCTCCCCACTGTTTGGCCTTTTTTTCTTCCCCGTATTCCTACCCTCCCAAGGCAGTAATCCCTGAGTTCCCAGCCCCAAACGTGATTTCATTCCCCTCGCCCCTAATCTGTAGTAAAAAGCCAGAAGCTACGATTCCTTTATTTGGATAGATTTTCCCACTGGACAGATTTATTTATTTAATGTTATTTTTGGGAAATGGAGCTGCTCTTCACAAGACAGGAGACTTTTGATTTATTTTTCTGTGTGTGTGCCTTTTTGCTAAATGTTTACTTGGTTAAACATTATTCCAAACATGATTTAAAAAGGTAGACAGCAGTGTCATCTGGTTGTATAGGGATGGTTAATTTGGACACCATGTTTTGCAAGTCCTGGGAAATTTTGAAGCTAAAAATAGTAATAAGTAACATTTTTCTCCCTGTTTTTTCCCAAGGATTTTAAATCAGAATTTGGGATGAAATTGATTTTAAAAATAATATATCAGATATGGATTTTAATTAGTATGTAACTTTTAAATTTAAAGTTTTCTCTGACTTGTTTATATGGCTGATTTGCCTTGTTCAATGAGTACTGTTCAATTCTGTTTAATGCTATTAGCTTCTGGTTTTCACAGCACACAAATACAGTAACTATGGAGAAATATATGGAGACTTATGCATAGGCAGCTACATGTTTGCTATCACATTCAGCTTGACTGAGTTAACCTTTAGAGGTTTTACTTGAACTTACTTTTTGACAGCCTTGTAAAATGTGGTGCTTAAGTGATGGGAGATAATGATTTGATCATCTAGTGGTTCCTAAACATGCTGCATTTATGTTTGTAAACACTGCCTTTCAGGAAGAATTTAAATCTATACTGTAAAATCAAAAAGTTAACCTTAAAATGCTTCTACTTCCCTTGTACTCCCTTACATGTCTTCAGTTGTTTTACGTTTCAGAAAGCTTGTTCACCGACACCAGTTCCTGGAGCACTCCAGAACCCCAGAATCCTTGTTCTTTTACAGCAGGTGCATTACATAAATATTGTTGGGCAGGAAATAGTTCCAAGAAACTTTTATATGATGTTTCAAATCTAACTGGATCTCAATAAGTTTACAGAAAGTGATCTTTCAGCCAAGTTTAATGATCTGGTTTTGGCAATCCTCTACGGAAAAAGATTACTGATCAGCCTTAACTGGTGTTACTTATCAGATGGGCGTGCCTCCCCACCCACCCCCCCCGCTTATGTGTAATACACTCATCTGTATTAAAGTTGCTCTGCAGAGTATCTTAAGTCAAATGTAGTGTACTGCACATGTATGTGTATGAGCTGTAATATCTGTGTGATGTCCTCTAGTGCTTGCACGGGTGTGACCCCACTTTGTATGCAGCCGTCTATTTCCTTTTCCCTTTTTGCCCTAAAATAATAATTTCAAAGGACCCTTGAAACTCTCACAACTGATTCCCATCTTGGATGGACTTCTCTAAAATGATGAAGTGGGGGAAGAGATTGGGAGAAAGGGAAATTTCCTCCACAAATGGACTTGGTGGAAGGGAGTATTAAGCTCTACATAAGATGTCTTTTGCAGTGCAGATCTCTTGTTGTGCATTTTCTTCACTCCGCTGTCCTGGAGAAGGCACCAACTGTGACCTTCTTCACTGTTGTTTATTTTGTACTGGGCTCGTGTAATGTCAACATAGTTACGTACCTGATTTTTTTTTCATTAAAAATTGTTTATCAAGAGCTCCTGTGCTCTTCAAAGATGCCAACTATACACGATCATGGTTTTGATAATGACTGGAATAACTGCAGTGGCTTTAATGCCTAAATGTGAAAGCCTCCCAAACATTATGCATATTTTATATAACACAGGGCATTCACCAGATCCCTGAGGCAAGGTGAGCTATATTGGTACCTGAAACAACTTCAGTGTCTTCTATCTAGTCTGCTAGTTATACAGTATCACTTATCATAGAATCACGGTACAGATTAAAACATTGTCAAGTGACCTAGCAGATTCCACAGCTCTGGTGATAGCAATTCATAGCAACTGAGGTGGAGAAACTCCATGAGACAGAAATAGATAACGGGAAGGAATTCCATAGGTGATAATTCTGACGTAGTTTCCAGAGTTTGTATTGGAAGTTGACAGCAGTCACTGCGGTAGAGTTGGAGGAAGATGCTAATGTTTCCTTCTAAGCTGTATGGAAAATGCACAAACCAAAAAGAAACAAATACCAGACAAAACCTGTAGAGCAACACTTCCCAGAAATCTCACCCTTGGCTTTTTGCTTGCTTGTTCGTGTTTATTGCCATAACTCTCAGTAAAGTCTTGCCTATTCACGTTCTGGGTTCTGCAACCAACTCCTTTCCTCCAAACCACTATAAGACAAGATCATCACCAAAGTAAACAGGTGAAACTATTGCTTTTGCATCCCATGCATGTAGGAAAGAGGTTCTTTAAGTATCACTTCCTACAATCTTTTATCATTATCAGTAGAGTGATGTGAAATTATTTCAATTCATTTGTACTTTTAATTCCTTTCTCAGTATTTTTGGTTGCTAATATAGTTTCTGTACAAAGGTTTTTTTTCTTATTAGAAGAGAGCTAAGTGGTAAGTTTGAGAAGCAATTATACTTAGGTTTGAACCAAGACTACAGAATCATTTCCAAAAATATTCCCTTTGTTTTACAAGCTTGCCTTATATGGTTGAATCCTTTTGGTATGCACTTTCTATGATTCTTCAAGGGAAAAAAAACCTTATGGACAAGAACGTTCACCTAAGCTGAATTTTGATAAAACTCTCTAGAAGTACTTGCATTTTACTGCAAATGGAGTAAGCATTATGAGTACTAAATCTTTTACAAAGAGTTTTCTTATTAGAAGGCAGCTAAGTGAAAAGTTTGAGAAGCAATTATACTAGGTCATGAGAAATAGCAGACCAGAGAAACTTATTTAAGCGGGGGGAATATGGTTACCTAATTTTTGGTTGCTTTGTCGGGTTTGTCTGTCATGTCTCCATCATTGTGTCCGAGGCTATTCTATGAGTATGGAATTCTCTCTGAAATTATTTTTGCAAAGATACACTATTTCCAATAATCCTAGTTGGCACTGTTTGAATTGGCCCATTTTTGTTGGTATAGCTTATCATATATATAATATTTCCCTATTCTTATCTGCTGTAGTGATTTTTACAGCTTATCCACTGCACTTTCATTTTCTTCTCTGTACTACACTAACTGATTCACCGTTCACTGTCCTACATGTGGACTTATGCTTTGTTATCTGGAGACTCTTGTTTTGGCATTAGTGCCTTCCTATTGTAGCAGAGTTCTGTATCAGATTTTTGTTTAGTAACTTCCTCTTGATGTGAGAGAAGCATTGCCCCTAATTCTTTCTCTTTGCTCTCAAAGATGGGAAAAGGGTATCTTATTTATATCTAGACCCTGACTGGGAGTTTGTTGTTTTCTTGCAATTCTTTAGACTTTTCCTGCCTTGTTCTTCAGACTTAAAAATTAAAAAAACCTATCCCAAAGTGGGGAAGGGGAATCAATATACTCTGAAAAATCCTTATGGACATTGATTTTAATTCCTTTATCTAGAATCAAACGAAGTAAATGTCTGGGTGTCCTGGTTTCATGTAAAACAGAACTCATTTTCTGTTCAGAAATTTTACTTTTTAACTAAGTCTCTTCTAACTAGCTCTCTAAAATTAACAGCATATTGTGGAGAAACTGTTTGCTCGCAGAGTGATAAGACCTGATTACTTGTAATTTATGTCAAGGCATGGTATGTAGAAAGGCTCTTACTTATCCTTATTGCTATAATAACCAAGGTCAAGTAACTTTGTTATTTGCCCCATTGGAGGGGCAGAAGCAGAAAAGCGCAGAGGGGTCGCACCTGTAGGGAGGAGCGGATGGGACAGGTGACCCAAAACTGACCAACAGGGTATTCCATCCCATCTGCCTCGTGCTCGGTATAAAAGCCGAGGGATCAAAGGGCCAGCCCTCTTTCTTCGATGGCTAGCACCCAAGGAGGACTCTGCCTGTTTGTCTGCTTTCGATCCCCATCTGCATTTCTGAATCCAGATTCGGATCCAGCTCTCGTCCATCACTGAGCCCAGTCTGGGACTTTCCCCATGCCTGTCAGTGACATGATCGTCATCCTGGGAAATTGATATGGTTTTGTATATATTTCATTATTTTCTTATTAGTATTTTATTAATATTTTCATTAAAGTAGTTTACGTTTTTTATAAACTTATAAGTCTCTGTCCCTCCTCTCCTTGGAGAGAGGGGGCTGGGGGGAGAGCATCTGTCATCCGTTTCAGTGGCCAGTCCGGCCCAAACCATGACACTGGGTTATTTCACAGTGACACCGAAGCCCACTTTTAGATAGTGTTTTAACGGCCTGGAGGACTAATCTCTCTTTTTATCCCTTTTCTACAATCTGATGTTCCTTGGTGCTACTGCTTATAGAGTGTACTCAACATCGAAATTCAGACTTTTATCATCCCTCAACTTCCCTGTGTATGCAACCCCTGTCCAACTATTTGCCCATCTATATAATTAATGAGAAATCTGAACATAGATGAAATATGTGAGAACAGTCATCTTCCTCAAACTTCCACTTATGTGGCAAAAAGGAGGAGGACACTAACAGCATTTTCAGTGGGAACCTGGCTATATAAAGAACAGGTTACCTTTGGCTGTTACACTTTATCCAAACATACATCCATAATTTCACTGTGTAGAGGATGGCATGTTCCAGGTGTGCTGAGTAAACAATATGGTGTTAAACAGCTCTGATAGCTAAACTATGAGAAGTACCTACACCGGTGGATCACTTGAACTGCAACGTTGTGACTGCCTCTCATGAAAAAAGCCCTACAAATAATAGTGTTGCTGGGTCTAGAATGCTTCTTGGTCTAGTATCTGTGGTAGAGAGAACTGTTACATAAAACTAGTCCACTGTCAAATGTAACTTACTGTTTGACAAAGCACGTAAGAATCTGGCTGCTCTTTAAACTAAAAGTTGAGCAATGATCTATATGAATACGATAAATTGTGTGCTTCCTGTTGACAGCAGTGGATAAATGCTATGCATAATCTGTCTCTATTAAGATGCATTAAAGTAATGATTGACAGATACAGTAAAAATTGAAGGGAAAAATGAGCTAGTTCTGCGTACTGGTAGGTTGTGAATATAGCTAACCTCTGAAGTCTGTTCAGGGTGAGAGTATTATAGTAACACCAATGTGCAGAAGGGAGAACAAAAATAACGTCCAAGCTATCAGTTGCCTGGACAATTTTTCCTTTGTGCATAATTTTAAGAGTCAAAATAAGTTAAACTTTATACTGCCTGGAAACAAATGCGACAAGGGAAAGACAGAATTTTTCTGGGGCCTTTGTAAAGCCTGCTGTGCTTTATTCTGGATGACATCATGTGCAGAGACAAAACCACCTGAGTTAACAGTTTGCAGATCTGGCCAAAATAATGTTTTGACTTGTCGGTTCAAAATATGTGATATTTAGCTGCTTACTAAAGAGAAAGACAGTGAAAACTATAATTCTTCACTTCCCCACCACCACCCACCTGGTGTGTTTCCCTCTGTCACTCTCTATAACAATATTTTTCCTGCTTATATACGGTTATCTGTAAATGTGATCTGTGTCTGTTTTCATTTCCACAATGTCTTACATGTTTTTCTCTGCCTAACATGTAATAAATATAGCTTTATCTTTCCATGTGCATAGTTAGTATGACTCAACTAGGTAACACCTGCCTCTCTTTTGACACAGTTGCAAAACCGGTTTCTACAATACCCTTGGAATGCTATTGATTTATTATAAGATTATTAATCCTGACCAGCACTCTGAGAAGGTTGCCTTAGGTTTTTATATCCTCGTGCTGATTTCTTCTCCATTATATCTAGTAAATTACTTGTCTTAGTTTTTGTGGTCCTTAGATTGACCCATTTTCTCTTTTATTACATATTAAGATGTCATTTCTGGCCTTTGATAATGTTAAATTATCATGTGATTTTTTTTTTATTTTTTTTTCCTGCTTACATGTTGTATTCTGCACTTAGGAGGAGTTGCCTCTTTACATCTAAGTGTCTCATCTTTATTTAAATTTTTCCTTAAATTAACGTGCGCTAGAGAATGTTAAATAATCTCTACTCTTTTGTGTTAGTACTTCTGCCTCTGATTCTGAAAAGTAGTCTTGCGGTTTCTTTGCGAGTCTCCCCTTCTGTCTATCTGTATGCATTCACTTTTGTGTTTCATACCAGCTATATGTTCTGATAGGTATTTTTCAGTTTTCTTTTACAGTGTATAGCTGCAACAGGGTTCTAGACCATTACAAAGATTCTTCAAAGATAGAATAATAAAGTAAATAATGAAATGCAATAAACATGAATGGATGATTGAGTATTCCAGAGGTCAGTAACTGCAACAGATACACATGGTTCAGGAAGAACCAAGCAAAGGTTGTACACGTCTGCTTTTTCTAAAAATGACACTGGTTCAATAATTTTATAAATATGTTAAAGGAAAACTACTTGCAGGTAACTTAACTTTTAGATAATTTTTATTCTTTTTCTTACAGCCATTGCAAGTGAATGGAGAAATGAAATTTTAGGCTTTTTTGAGGCTATTTTTCTTTTTTTAGTATAGCATCTTGTTAAAATGAAGATGCAGATGAAAAAGGCAAAATACTGCAGCAAACAGTTCAGACTGCAATGGGCCCCATGCAAAACAAATCGTTGGGGGTAACAATGGAAGCTATCAATTATCTAACAATAATTTATCTGGAAAGCCCTCTGTCTTATGCTAATTGTATCAATTTTGAACAGAAATCCTGTTTCTGACAGGAAATATTTTAACAAGTAAACAAAATTTTAAACTTTTTTTTCCCCAGGAACCAAATACTTAAGGAGCTTATTTGCCTTTCCTGATACTTCAGTTTTTTGACACTACAGTGTATTAAAACTCCTTTCTGGCATGCACCTATTTTCCTGCAATACTAATAATAACAGTCAGGACAGAGGGGAAACTGTGATACATGTTATACATAGCCCTTCTAGCACCTGTTATTATCAGTGGTAAAAACCCATATAATCAAACATCTTTCTGACAAACTAAGCCTCTTAGGAATCTGAGAAAAAGATTGACCTAAACCATTCAGGTGCTCTCATTTTTATGAAGCCTTTAGTTTCAAGATATTTCATAGAGAACTTTGTGTGGGACCTAAGCCTAGATGATGTCAACATTCATGTGTATAATCTTTCAGCACTGCAAATGGAATTCTAATCTTGCTTTTTTTCTCTTAAGAAAGTAATATATATATATATTCCCTTACCAATGTTTAATTTCATATAGTGATATATCAAGATTCTAGCCTGAAGACTTGTATCCAAGCATATACAACATGTGAATATCAGTAAAATAATGAATATACATAAAAAAGAATGATCAATTGACTCCCAATTTGCAATTATTTTTACTATATATTATTTCAAGTCTGAAGGTTTATTTTCAGTTACATTATTCATTGCAATTGTATGCTTCTGATATCGATATCCACACACAGGACACATGGGACAACAATTTTCTATATTTTGGACTTGTTGCCATACCTTGAACTTTATATTCCATGTAACTTCAGATACTAACAGTAACTTTATACGTAAACTATTCTGGCTATATTTACTAAATTACTTCCTTTAATTGCAGGGAAAAAAGTTAACAAATATGATAATGCTTTACACTGTGGAATATAAAAAAATAATTCTAATAACGTGGTTTGATTGGATGAAGATGCCAGTATCAGATTATAAAAGCCTGAGAACTTTCGCTGTGGGGCTTATCTATTTATTGTCAATAGACTAATTCCTAAGACAAAGCTGTATCGAAACCTGAAGCTAAGTTGGTATTTTTATCACTGTAGAATTCAGTGACAACAACAGGAAGACTTTTACCTATTTTGGAAAAGTGTGGCATGAAAGTAATGCTATATTACTGCAGCATTTCTGCAATGGACCTACTGAGTAGTATTCTTCTGCTTTGGTATCTAATGTTGGTTGTCAGTCTTGCGTTTGAATTAGATGACTAAATTTCCCTGCGTATCTAGGTAACTGCAGGGGATGGCTCAAATCCCCCTATGACAAACGCCTGAAAGATGATATAACTATCATTTTTTGGTCTCTGTGACTGGCTGTATTCAAAACTCCTAGACTAGGTAAGGTGTTTTACTGTGATTTATAAATTAATTCAGAGCATGACAGTACAGAGGTAAATAAAATACTAAGACATCAGTAGTGGCAGAATTACTCCTAAATATCCTATAATCTTCAGGCTCAGAATAGTGTTTAGGTGGAGAGATATGGGTACTGACAGATAAATAAACAGAACTTAAGTAAAAAATCTCAGTTGTTCAGTAACACTACCGTCCCTCAAACTATAAAAGAAGGAAAAAACCCCAAATAGCACAACGCCAAACCTAATTCCGGTGCCTATCTGATAGTGCCTATCAATCTAGTATGTAGGTAAAACTTGCTGTCTAATTACACGGTTAAACTAGCCACTAGAGTAGTATATATGTAGAAAAGACACCTGTCAAGCACTTGAAGGGTTGTAATGAGTCAGTAGCAAAGCCATTGTCCAGTTAGGCAGTATGTGCAGGATGCACCTCCTATACATACTGGTTTCACAGGCAGAGAGGTTGATCACATAAACTGGATAGCATCTATTTGATAAAGAATTTGTGAAGGAACTGAATTTCTCAGCACCTCTCAACTGGATTGGAAAGTCACAATCCTCTTCCTAAATATATTGTCGTAGAAAAGATAAAAGTGCAATTAGAGCACTGGCTATAACAAAACACATACAGGAATTAGAAGGGGAACACACCAGAGCAATACAAGGTTCTCCTACAGCAAACTGACATCTTTACATGAAACTCTCTAGATGACTTCACTGAATATCACTTGCTTAAAAGCGAATTATTTGTTTGTCCTTGTAGAATCTCTTGAACAGTAAGGAACGCCACAAATTTCTAGGGCTGTGAGACATACTGACAAGCGTGGCCTAGCCTTTTAGAAAATATGCTTCTTGGACATTTATATGTTTAAACTTCAGAGGAAAAACTATCTGTCATACATCATTCAGTACAATGTTGAAAATAACTTTTTAAGAACACTGGACCTCAATGGAGACCATTATGGAATAATGTGATTAATTTACTGGGTGCATTAGCTTTTTCCTGTTATTAACATAATACAAACACGCAAAAAATATTTTGTGTGCGTAGAGAAAACAATGACCAAAACATGCATTAAGAGTGCTTTTTATTATCAAAATTACCTCTTTGAAAATACTATTAGGTAATTTTCAAGAAATGGTTTGTAATCAGTATTGGGTATAAATATTTTACCAAGTGAAAGTATGTGTGTTTTCTGATATTTCCTGCTATGCAAAGATACATGGACATATATTTTAGGCATAAGTGCTCAATATTTCTGCTGAGAAAAACTTAATGCTTCCTGAATTAAAGCGAAACTTTAAGGAAATTAATTAGATTATCTGAAACTTAATGCATATGAAGTAGAGTGGCATAGTTCAGGCAATTGCAGTTTCCAATTAGTTTTTACTTCTGTTTGTTAAAAATATGTAGGCTTCTTATGCAAAATTAACAATAAACTAAACATAACTCTTAAAAGACATACTATGAGAAACATTAATGATATATATGTAGTTTGGAATTCACTTGACTGTATTGTAAGGAGCCAAGATCCTGCTCAAGACCAATGCCAGGAATAGACTAATAAGGGTTATGTTCAGAACTCTTCTGGAATCCATCAAGTGTTGATATTATCTCTCATAATAGTGTACGTTGTCTACTGAGTAATCACAAGGAACAGGAACATGTCAATACCAAAAAAAGAAAAGGTCGAAAAATTCCATCTTGGTCTGGAAAAGCAGCTACTTCAGGTTATTTCTGTAACTGTTGTGAACAAAAAGGTAGATAAAAAGCTTTAAGAACTCCCTGTGGTATGCCAAACCTGGACAAAGTAGTGGATTCTAATTAGCCTCAAAAACTAGCAGAGATGCTGGAACAAAGAAGGAGGATTCTTACTGTTAATACAGCTTCAGAGTGAGTTCTGGTGGTGGTGGTTTTTTCAGAACTTTTCCATATTTTAGGTTAATATATTCTTCTATAATTGCTCCCATCCCCCTCAGTAGTACAAATGTAATTTGGCATACACATGAGCCTCCTATACTGTTAGGATGGCAATCTAAAAACTCTCCAGGATGCTAGAAGGCTTCTTCAGTATGTATTCCCAATACATATTTTTCAGTGTATCCAAAATCCTCACTGACTCACGGAGCAGCTGGCTTTGTTTGATAACATAAAAAACATACCTAATGGGAATTTATTCACATGCCGTACTCCTAATGTGTGGATTTAAAAGGCTCCCTAGCTTAGAAGAACAGAGACATCAGATATAGCTCTTCTACCTGTGAACGTAGAAAGACACTGCATCCTGAAATGGAGGCTGATAGAATTTTTCTGGTTGCTGTTATTTGGTGGAATTGCTACCTTACTGTTTACAGAGGAAGAAAACAAAAGGTTAATCTGAAATTTTACTCCTGAAATGCCGTAGTACTCATTGTTCTTGCTGGCAAGTGAGCAAACCTCTCCTATAATATTCACTTACAAAACTTCAGTTGGTAACTGAAGAACTGGTAAAATATTTGACAAGCCTTAGCGAAGAAAATTGCGTGGCATGAAATGAAAAAACAGGAAGTGGTCTTGAATACCAAAAGCCCTACAAAGTTTGACAGGACTCAGTAACAAAGAAAAACCAAAACAGTTACATGAATTTTGCCTGCTGTACTATTTATGAAATTAAAAGTACTGAGTAGCCATTTATGAAAAGCATTACAGGTGAATAGTAAACACTTAATTGTCTTGAAAGTATTACTACTAACATCACATTACCTGTAACCATGCTTAAAATAGTTTTCAAGGATAGCTTTTGTCTGATGCATGCACAAATCAAAAAAAAACTGGGAGCACTTTGTAACTTAGACTAGAATATGCAGACATAACTATGGTTCTCACAAAGGAAGTCAGGCCTTCTAAAGTTGATAACGGTGCGTGGTTGGTTGTTGGTTTTGGTGTGGTTTTTTGTTTAGTTTTTGGTGGCTTGTTTTTTGTTCTTTTCGTGGTTTGATTTTTTTTTTTTGTTGGGGGGGGGGTGTGTGTGTGTGTGTGTTCGGAGTTTTTTTGTTTTTTAAAGAAATGACAAAGTACACAAGGGGATGAAACAGTTCTACTTTGGGGGAAAAAGATTTTGACAAAGACTCTTTCCAAGGGAAGCCAGGCTGCTGTAGCTTTTCCCTGCCTTTCCCCTGCCACAGTAGGGAAGGCTGGTCCTGAAAAAACAACTGATTAAAGGTGGGAGGAGTAGGATCTGATGGACAAAGCTTTCAGTGTAAGTAGATAGAAGAGGAGCAGTAGATGCTTAGCAACTTACATTGTTTAACATATTCCTAAGCAATATTAAGAAGTTGCTGTTCAGTCTGACCTACTACTGATGTTTTCAGTAGTATTTTTACTGATATTTATTCTTCTATACTATGCTTTAACAAGAAATTTCTTTTTTTTTCTTATGCTGAAAGACAAAATTATTGGATAAGTTTATCTTATATATCGCTATTGTCTTTGGAGATGGTGCCTTGCATAAGGACTGTTTTGGTTTTTTGCATCCATTTCTCCATTTATTATAGTTCTTTTGGATCTTGTTAATATGGAAGCATGAATGTCACCTATCTGCCATGACTCTGGTGTGCACATTTTTGGAATTTTAGGTAGAAAATTTTTTAATACTTTTAAGAAATAACTAACTTGATTTAACTTTAAGAAGAACAATAGAAATATTAATAATGACAGAAAAATAATTGAAAGATATCTAAATATCACTAATAAGTAATCTCTGGTTTTAGGGGAATGTAATCAAATGAGGCTTTATAAGAACACTACCCTTAACACTAGGACAAAACCCAAAAGATATGTTTTTGGATACTTGATTAACTCTACTTAATAAGTAGAACTTTTCTAAAAATTTAATCTTGTGGTAGGACTAATAAGAGATTCATATTTCTTCTTACAAAAATATACATATTTTCAATCTTCTCCTTTTATCATTCCTCTTCTATAAAATAGGTATTCATGCTCTTGAAAATCTTTTAAATCAGTATTTTAATCGTTACTTATACTCTTCACTTTCTCACTATTGTCTAATGTCTTTCAGTATGGTATTTAAGAATCTTATATCTGCTATCATCTTGAATAAAAGGTTAAGGTATTCTGTCTTATCTTAAAGCTGTTTCATTTTTTCAGTAGCACAGAAGCTTCTCACTTGCATAAAGCAAAGAGACTTCCATGCAGTCGATTCATTGTCCTTTCTTTCATGGCTTTCAATGCAACCTACAGATACACCTCAAGCAACAGCGCCATCTTCTACTGCCATAGGATGGATCTATTGCATAGATAGTGCATCCTGGCCGTACCAGATTTTTTGGGGTTTGGGGGTTTTTTGGTTTTGGGTTTGGTTTTTTTTTTTTTCTTTTGGTGGCAGCAGCCAGTCAGTGTCCTTCCTCTCTTCTCACAGATGACAGTTCTGGACATGTGCTGAAGGCCTTTACTGTGTATTTGTAGTACACCTCGTGTTCCCAGGCCTGGCTGGCTTTACTGGACACCTGCAGCACAGGCATTCTCTTTGCGCACAGTTGCACAGTGCCATGTCTGGACAGATGAGGTGAGACGAGAGGATAAGAGAGAGGTCATGGTAGCTGGCAGCTCCCACCTCCAGAAGGACTTGGGGCTGAGGGGCTGCAGGTCAAATGAATTATCTTGGTAGGTCAGCATTGTCCATGGAGTCCTCACTGAGCATTCTTTTCTGTGGAGTGCTACAGGACTGGTTTGGGGCCTCTTTTTAAAAACTTACTACTAACTCTACTGCCTTTTATACTAACATATAATGCTTTTATACTAAACAATTCAAAATTAACAACATGAATACAGTGAACACATTCATTGCTGTCTCTGTATTTGCTTTCAAAACCATTTGCTGGTTGTACTATTAGAATATGCTAGCTGAATTGAACAGCGTTAGTAAAAGGAGGCTGTATTAGTCCCCTGACAGAAACCTTACAACTGAAGAAAATACAAGTATTTGTTATACGTGCTGGAAGGCTGGTGTTGGGTGGGGTTTTTTTTAATCTATAAAGTTTTGCAAGTACAAATATTTCACCACTGAAACATATCTAGTAATATTCTCATGGGGGTAGTTTGAAGTGGCACTCAGTCTAGACTAAAGCCTTTTCAAGTACAACATTTTTGTGTTCTTTTTGCATTGAAAGTGTTCTATGGATGCAAAATTCTTATCTTATCCTATCCCAACTTGAACTTCATTTAGCTTAAGTTTCCTTTGTAAGGATCGTAAGTGGATCCCATCTCTGGCATTCTGCAAAATCCCTGAATTGTTTATATGAATAAAAAAATCTCAGTGACTTGGCATGCAGCTGTAATTAATTCTAATTCTGCTATATTGTGGTCTTTGTCCTGGCTGGTGTTTAGGGTATGTTTTAATGTAGTGTTATCTGTGAGTATAGTTACTCTCTCTGTCATTAACGAAGGTATTAAATAAGCTTGGACGTTAAACAGGTCCCTGTAGAATCTGCCTATACACTCGCATCTATTTAGTAATTTGCATTTGTTGCTGCTGATTTACTGCTCTTTCAGCCATTTTCAACAGGTGGAATAATCTTCATAGCCAGGAGCTTATTCTTTATGCAGGGTGTCCACATAACAGGGGAAGAAAACCAGCATAAAACCTGAAGAATTTGGCAGACAAGCATAAGGGTAAAAATAATACCTATAAAACTTTCAAATGACTTGCATAAAATTCTGTAACACACTGGACACAGAAAGAGGAGTGTGCAGTTCACCTGATTCAAACGCATGTGGGTAGACCCAGGATGTAGAGACGTAACAGAATGACAGGGGTTGGCAGGGACCTCTGGAGATCATCTAGTCTAACTCCCCTGCCAGAGCAGGGTCACCCAGAGCAAATTGCACAGGATGGCGTCCAGGTGGGTTTGGAATGTCTGCAGCATCAGAGACTCCACCACCTCTCTGGGCAGCCTGTGCCAGTGCTCTGCCACTCTCAAAGGAAAGAAGTTTCTCCTCATGTTTAGATGGAACTTCCTATGTTCAAGTTTGTGCCCACTGCCCCTTGTCCTGTCACTGGGCACCACTGAAAAAAAGACTGTCCCCATCCTCCCAGCACCCTTCCTTTAAGTTTTTATAAGCATTGATGAGGTCCCCCCTCAGTCTTCTTCTCCAGACTAAAAAGACCCAAGTCCCTCAACCCTTCCTCATAAGAAAGACGTTCCAGTCCCCTAGTCAGCTTTGTAGCCCAATGACTACAAAGGCCTTTTTCCTGGAAAGCCATTCCTAGTAACAACTTGGTATATGATAGATGGCATTACAAACTCCATCAGAGTTCAGGCTGTATTATTTGTCTGCCAGTGAGTGAGCTCCAGCACACTGAATCACCAGAAAACAATTCTGCCACGTTACCTACCCTGTCCTACTAGCTTCTGTAGCTTACTGGAAAAACCTACTCCTTGGTCACTCAGGGGAACGTTCTGGGGATCCTGGTACTGGCAGCATTCTGCTGTCCCTATCTTAAGTATTATCATACCTAAAGAAATTATGTACTACTGTATTGGTAGGAACTGTAAGACTACACTTATGCAAACCAGAGCTAAGGTAAAAACAAATAGTTATTTGTAAAACTGGAAAATAGACAGCAACGTTTGGAAGATGTTACTGAATTCTGCTTGAGATGAGGGCTAACATTAACTAAACTGGTTTCTTTCCTATTTTCAAGTCCTCTTATCACCTGATCTTTATGATATTCAATATAAAGTTTTGACTCTTCAAGAGAGATGACAGGTGGTTTATCAAAGATTACAATGTCATCACATTCTTGAATATTCAGATGACACCACAAAATGAGAAGAACTTCCTCAAGCAAATAAATCATCAAAATACAATGAGATTATATTATGAGATCATTATCTCAAATTGAAGAATCTGCTTAAGCTTTGGGCTACATGAAATTTAAAAAGGCTTTTCTTTAATGTCATTAATTTGAAGGCATATATTGGGCTTTGATATAACAATGCACAGTAAGAAGAGCAACATTGTCACAATTAAATGAAAGTAAGAGCAAGGAGTACGGGAAGCAAAGTAACCCAGAATACTGCAGCATCATTTTTCCGAAGGTGTGTTTACTAAAACCTGCATCAGCTTGGAACTGTTGTTGTGCATATAAGCCACATACTCATTCCCGTTGCAGGCAGTACTGCAATTAAGCCAGAGTAATATGATAAGCAGTGTTAGTGCTTTTGTTTGTGGTCTTAGTGCTTTTGTTTGTGAAAACTCAAAATTCCTTACACTTCTTACAGTATCATCCCTTTTTTTTTGATGTACGTGGTTTTTCTAAATAGCCCTTTTCAAGAGTAGGTTCTTTTGAACAGAAGTGAGCTGCTAGGAGGAGCAATCACACACAAGTAAAAATATTTTTATGCTTGCATTACAGTGTTGCCCTTCCAGCAGTGTTTTTTTTTTTTTAACTAAAAATAATGGTGTCTAATACTGAGAACACTTAGGTAACTGCCATTTTTCTGGCAAGGTGACAAGGCTTTTATGGGAAGTTAATTTCTTTAAAGATACTGCTAGATGTTTCAATGTCTTGTTGACTCATTATCAGGTAGTGCACATACCAGAAAGAGATTCTGGAGTTGTAACAGCTTGGTCTATGAAAATACCAACTTGATATTCAATAGTGGTCAAAAAAGCAAGTAACACTAGGAAAGGACTAAGGAAAAATCAGAAAACAGTATAAAATGCAAAGCATGTCTCCTTTCAGAATGCTATCTAAACTCTTGCTCTCCCATTTTGAAGAAAATATATTAGAATTAGAGCAAGCATGACCTAAAGTACAGAGTATTTTAAATAAAAATAACAAATAATACATGCGGACTTCTTCCCCTAGAAAAAAACCCCAAAACAGATGTACAGGGCAGGGAATATGATGAGCTTATAAAGTGACAACTGGCATACTGAAAATTGATGTCTAATCATTACCTATTGTCTCTTTCAAGCACCACGGTTATTGAATTATATTATTAGCTAAGATTTTTAGAACCAGGTAAAGGTAATGTAGGTCCACACAATATGTAGTGAAATTATGGAGCTTGCTGCCCGAGTTTGTCGTGGTGCCAAAACTCTGCACAAATTTAGCAGGAATAGAAAAACGTATAAAAGAAAAATATGTCAAAATAGTGCTTTTGACTTGGAAGTTCTGAATTCAGATCTTGAGAAGCAGGGATAAAATACTAAGGAAGTGTTTGCATTTCCCCAGATCTTAATTTTCTTCCCCTCCCCAAATTATCTATTATTAGCCAGTGTAAGACATGGGATTTTAGGTTAGATAGATCTTTGTCTTGGATGGCTGATTTTTTGGGTTTTTTTTCTCCCCTCTATGAAAAGTAATGTATGAGACAGTATAGGCATGTGCCATGGACTTTTTTTCTGATTGTGTGCTGCCAAGACTGAATACTTAAGCCTGCTTCTTGGGATAGATTTTTGAGTATCAAAATGCATTTTTTAAAGCTATTAATAGGCTTAGTTAAATTTTGAACCTGTCAACCAATGACAGTGTCCCCTGATTATACTTCAAAATTAGCAGATGATGAATTCAACTCCTCTACTCTAATTAATTCAGTTCTCTAACTCCTGTCACTTATTTTTTAGATATTTAATCTTGATACTGTCCTTCCCATTATTACACTGATTGAAACAACTTGCTTTCAAAATACACAGTCCAGTCATTCTCTGTATACTTTTCCTCATTATTTACTGATTGGTCATATTTTACTTTATAAATAGGAACCAACCCCTAGCTATTTATCATCGGTAGAAATAAATTATTGATAATAATTTAACAGAATTTAGCATAAAATAAATATAACAAAAGTAGCATCTTTAGAAGGAAGACTCCTTCAGTCCATCAATTATGGGGAGAAAGCTTACAACTAAACTAATTTTATAGAGTAACATTATGGTATGTCATACATATGCTACGTTTACTTCAGGACAGCCTGGCGCTGAGCCTGGAGGGTTTTTTAGGTGTGGGGGTTTTTTTTTATTATTTTATTTTTTTTATTTTCCCAAGAAGTCCCCCAGTTTAACAACCTTATGTTTTCTTCTGCTGTTTCCCTGGCAACATGGCATGGTGGAGTGTCATATCAGTTGACAATGAGCTTTGCCTCAGCTGTGTCCTGCCAACGCTAGCAGTGTTTCTAGCAATCTCAGCTTTCTCGCTGCAACCATGACGTAGCAATGAGAGTTTCTTTCCATTAATACTTGCCAAAATCAGTTGGAATTCCATTGGTGTAAATGTTTGTGCAATAGTGCCCTGATAATATTGGCTAGGGATGTGATTGGACTTGTCAGAGTAGACTAATTTTTGCAATGCCTTTTAGTATTAGGTGTAGTCCAACAGTATGAATTCTCCTGGCAGTGATACAGAAAGGGATGTTTCTAATAGCAGCTTGCATTGTGCCTTTGCTGTTCTTCATAGATCAAATGAAAGCAGTAATTAGAAATAAATAAATAAAACCCCAACAACCCATACATGGAAAAAGGAAAACAATCAGAATGAATTGGAAATGTGAGAGGTTAATAAAGGAGGTTAAAGATATGTTAAAAAAAAAAAAAAATCAAAGGCTGACAAAACTAAATGCAGTGTGGCTGTGCCTGAAATGTCCTGAAGGCAGTGTTCTGCAGAGCATCTGGCTGTCATTGCTATCCAGAAATCCAGACTGAGACTTACAGCACTTAAAAATGTTTTCAAAAGGTTAATTCATTTTGCTTAGCTAAAAAGATTGCCAAGTACCTGCTTAGTATATATAATATACATATGGGGGAGCAAAAAATGCTGAATATTTAAATAACCTAATGGGGAAAGGCAAAATAAGAACAAATGGCTAGAAGCTAGGTCAGATAAATACTGATTTGAAAAGGCTTTTTTTTAAAAATTGTATTTTTGTAGGAAGGAGACTGAACCAGTTGAAACAGCTTTCTGGAAGATAGAATTTAGTCAAACAGCCATCAACAGCTACAAATGACTAGGGTTAGAAGAGGGAAAATCCAATAGATGGGAACGACCATAGTTGTGGTAAATGGAAGTTAGACCAAAAGATCTGATGATCATGATACTCTCAGTTTAATATTTATTTATACAGAGATGAAATAAAATTCCAAATTTATAGCCTTGTTATGTTACAAATTGAATAATACATTTCTGCTAAATCCTTCCATTTAAAGATATCCTATATTGATAAAGTGGTTCTGTATGTGTGTCATTTTTTTGTTTGGTGGTGGTTTTTTTGTTTGTTTTTGAACAGCGTCACATATGGAAAGCAGAATTACATGCATTTGGTGAAACGCATATTGAATGTACATATTAAATTATATAAACCTGCTGAGATTATCTATAAAATCACCATTTAGAAAGAAAGGGAGGTCTCATTCTCTCCCTCCTGCTTGTTCAGCTCTTTCAGTCAACTACTGCTACCTCAGCTGCATGCTTCTACCTCATTACTTGTGCCAACTCTACTGTTTTTTGGGCCCTTTGCTAAACACGTATGTCACAAACCTATCAGAAAAATATCCAGTATTTCAGTGTGGTTGATTTTCTGCTGGAATCCTGAGTATATCGCTCATAGAGCAGTCCAGTGAGCTCCAGATCTCTGTAAGGCAAATGGTAGGATCCCATGTCCAGAAGCAGAGGAAAATGAAAAGGTAAATGAGTCAGAGTTCTCCATTTTGATTTATCAACTGCTGGTGTAGCTGAAGTCATCCTATATAACTAAACCTTACTATAAGATTTGTTATCTGTGTTATCTGGGAAAGAAAAGTAGGAAAGATACACTATTGTAGTCACAGGGAAGACATCACAAATCTCCGTATCTGCATTCAACTGAATGCTAGGTTTTATTATTACCAGATGGTAAGTATTAATGTTACCCGCTGCTTTTTATTTTCTTCTGTAAAAGTCAGAGCACAGGTCAACAGCATATGAATAATTTATGCTCTAAATGCAAATACTAAAATGATAAGTTTTTTGTGACAGAAATTAGATTCTCAGTCAACTTCTGCTATATGTTTTCAGGGATGAAACAGATCAGGGATACATGGTAGGATGCACTTAAATTTAATTCTTACTCCTATTCTTGCCTTCCCCCTCATTCCAGTATTTATTAGCAGCTGCTTTTTGATGCTCTTTTTTATGTTAAAAGTTTAGCACAGTGAATTATTCACTATCTTAGAAGATGTGAGAACAAGAGTTCAAAGATAAGGAATGAAAAGCTTGCGCTTGATAGAAGGATAAGAGAGATTGTCAGAAATACTGATCTTCATAAACTCCCAAAGGAGATGCTAGAATAATCAAGTATAATTTTTCTTACAAGTGGATTAGAAAAAGTATTAACAAAGAATGGTGTAGTAAACAGTCCTGCAAAATATACAATTAAGATGATGAAAATAATTATATTTCTGTCATCATATATGTGGCTTAAAATTGGCAGTCTTAGTTTTACTGGGGAATAAGTACTGGGAAATTCTATAGAATTCCAGCAGATTGTATTGTAGATACTAATTTCATTTTAATAGCAATATTTTTCAAAAAACAAAGTGAATGAAAATATTATTACCACTGTTTTTACCATGAACAAAGCCAGGCTTCACATCTTAATGCTTTGTACTTTGCTTTTTTGATTAATACTTCTGTACTGCTTGCATTTGCTGTAAGGAAATTGCTGATTTTTATTAGTACTCATTTTCCTTATTAATCTTGCACATTCTCAATTGTTTCCTTTATTGGTAAATAGATCCTGGATGATATCTTGCTTTCTGATTCATAAAGTTGACTTTCTTATTTAGGAACCGGTTTTATAGGCATTTTGTTGTATTGCTCACACAACATAGATAGCGAAACACTTGTACAATATAAGAGGGTGCAGACTTGCAGGACGGTGGTTTAAGCGGAAGCAGGGTATAAGATAAATTGAAGAAGAAATTCAACTGTCACGTAACTCCAGAGGAAACACTGGAGTCATCAGCTATAAACTTATTTACAAAGAGAAGAGATAACCTAAATGCAAGATTGCTCCAATTTGAAAGTAGAGAAAACAGCTTCACAGAAAAGTACGTTGAAACACACCTATCAACTCACAATCTTAGAAGGTATCTTTTCTACATAGAGAAGTCTTTACTTCTGGTAATCTGCATATTATTTCCTCATCCTGCTCTTTTTCACTTCCTATATTCTCAAAATTTTTTTCCATTGCACATTTTCATTATAGCTTACTGGCTTTATGAATAGTTTTCCTGTAAGCAACAAACTTGTACAAACAATTTCTGTACAGTCCATTAGGCAAAACTTATATAAATCTGTAATTGATATTATACTCTTCCAGTTACAGAAATCGTATCAGATACCACAAATATCTTCTAAAACATGATCTTCTGATAAGGTGTGCCTAACATGAACTACTTAATTATTTATTTAAAGAATTTGGGGAGTGGGGGAGAGGAAGGGGGATGGTGGTGGTGCTTATTTCATTTTATGCAAACTTAAATGTGCAAAAAAACCCAAAACCAAACCACACAAAACCATGAAAATGTTTGATTTGAAATCAAACTGGAATTTCTAAGTATATGACCAATGCCAACTGCTATTTTTCCTGTATTTTTTGCTTTTCTTTTGGAGGACAGACACTGTTTCATAGTAACTGAGCTCCCTTCAAATGATTTAATGCTTTTAAAGTGCACTTAAAAAAGCATTAGCCTGTGAAGAAATTTAGAACAGGCTTAATATAGCATATCAGTTAGCTTGTTCACTGATTAAGTGAAATAGGATGATGCCTTCAGTCAGAATGGTGTGAATTGTCAATCTGTTCTGCTGTCCATCTATTCATAAGAAACAATGTAAAATAATGTTAGAAAATAATGCTTTGGGAGATTTTCCTAGTCTAGATCCTGTAACAGTCTTGGCTGATTTCTAGATAAAATGATGTTCACAGCAAAAGGGATTAATTTAGTTTTCTAAAACAGATTAGGAAAGGGCAATAATAACTCACTGTAAGAGCCTCATTAGAGAGTTCCACACAATATTTCTTCCTGGAAAATTCACCATATCCTTAAGAAAATCCTTTCAGAATGTTTTAATCTAGCTCGTCGTAAAAATCCAGTACCATGTGCCGCTTTTTCTAATGTTTATTTATCCAGCATAGTGGTCCAAGATATATTTCAAATGCATCTTAACAATTTCTAGTTCATTGTCACTTGTTCAACAAGTGACCAAGTGAACAGAAACACTGCCATGTTTATATTATGGTATCAAATCCTTACAATAAAGAAATAAAAATCATTAGTGTGTCAAATGGTATTTAAAAGTGTATCAAAGACATTTCAGGAGAAATGAGGCATCATACAGGTAAGAAGTGAAGAAGGAAAAAAGTGATTTATCAATTAAACTGGGAAAAAACAATCTTCCTCATAAATATGATTATTTTCATGACTGCAGTACACTGAATTAACCGCTAGTCTGTAATATCACCATTACGTCACTTTTTTTAGTTTACACAGATCGATAATAGTTCCTGCCAAAAGTGCATCAGTTTCACAGCAGTGCAATGTCAAGTAAGCTATTCAGTAAAGAGAAGATGGGATGTAAGATAAAGTCTTGGCTCACCAAAACGATTATGTATTGAACTTGCTGGTCATGCATATGGTAGATTACTAATTATTTCCCACTGTTTATTGCCTGGTATCTGAACTCTTTGCCCATGCATAAAACCTTTAAAAGAATCTTGGGTTTTTCTTCACTTTTCTCCCATTTTTAAAAATTATTATTTATTAGCTTAAAGTTAGGTCACATAAATCAGTTTTCAATTTTGCACCAGAAGCAGAAAGATTCATAAATAGTCTGAGTTTAACATTAAGGCAGTTGTATTTTAGCTGAAAGAGTTCTGTCCCATGTTCTGGGCTTTTTTTGCTCCGAAGCTGGCAGCATCTAGCTTTGCTGTAAGGTAACTGTGCGTGATTAGTCAGAGATTTAATTGAGAACTATTCTGAATATCGATTTTACAAATGGTATCATTTCAGTCAGTTGCAGGTTCAACACTCTGAAGATTTTATGGAAACGATAATCCTTTCTCCACTGAGGGCTTTCACATGGTGCCTTTTCAGTTTACCTTACACAAACAATTCTAGGACATGCACGTTAAGAAATGATTGCTGATTTTGGAACAGCTTGACAAACACTTTTTTTTATCCTACTGTTTCCTTTTTATGAAGATAATCATCCTCTGAACAATAGGGAAATTATATGAATATCCAAAAGTGCACACTAGAAACGGAAAAGTTTTCCAAGGTATTAAATTCTGGACATAAAATACCTTCACTGTTCTTAAAAAAAAGAGATAAAGTGGTATCTGTGTCATCTTCCCCATATGGATGTGATTAGGGCATGTGGCATTTCGGGTGATTCAAAGAAGATCTTTAAAAAATAAATCAGTTTTTCCAAACAGCTGTGTAATACAACTGACACCTACAAACGCACCTTCCAGAAAGAACGACCTAGCTATTGCTGTCTAAATCCTTTAACACGTTTCCTCAAAGTATCCTATCTCCAATAGTTGTTTCTGTCCTGCGGTTCTGTCTCTTTGTTCATCAGACCTATACACATAAAACAAACTTCCTCTAAATCCTTGATGTTCCTATTGATGTGATCCTCATGATTCAGCATTGGTATTTATGTCATATATTTCCATTACAGAGCCCGCTTCCTAGAGCTGTGGCCTGAATTGCAGCGTCATAATACAGAATTGTATATGAAAGGATATATATTTTTAAATTTTAATTATTAAACTTCACAGAAAGATGTTGTCAAAATAGCTTATCTGTACTGACTATACAATAATTCTTAAAAACTTCTCTGTATGATAATGTTCCTTCTCTGTGTTATAAAACCCTCATCTCAACTGCTCTTTCTTGATTGTTCTATCATCTTGCGTCAATGGCTTAATCTTCGTTGTTCTGTCTTGCTTTTCTTAGTTCCAGGTGTGTATGGCTTAAAAAAATCAAAATTTCTTGAAAGAGATATTTACTTAAATGCTTTTTGTAGCATAAAAATGTCTCAGGGTATTTGTTGCATGCAGAGCTGAGATAATAGGTTTAACAGACTGGTATATTACCCTTTTTTTGAATGCCCTTCAAAAAAGGATTTACTGATAAACACGCCAAAGCCCATGCTGATTTTATAGGTAAAGACTAATAAAAATTTTGACAGGTCTTCATCAGTATGCCCTGGTCATCTGTCTTATGATTTGCGAGTATTTTTGAGAATAACTTCATGCACACAAGTCAATACAACTTTCTTGAATTCTACTGCTAAAAGTGACAATGCTGTTATTTTGACATATTCAAGTGTTTATTTATACGTATATTTTAAAAACAGTTTGTTCTTGGAAAATGAAAAACACACTATGTCTCTACATAATAAATATGCTAATAGTGAGGTTTAAAATGTTACATATATTTACTGTCTGTTTTTCATAGATTTTTAAAAATTGTCTTTATATTACATACTGTGTTCCATGATCCTCAAGGATCAAAGCACTATAGTAGAGTCTGCCCACGCAATGGTCTTTGAAGGACTTGAGCTTGTATTTTTAATCAGAAAAATTGACCTTCTAGGATATAAATGCTTATTTATACTATTAGAGTAATTACAGTAATGGTCAGGATTCAAATATCTGTAATGAATAAAATAACCAAAGTAGTTATTCTAAATAAGAGTCGTGAATAAAAATATAGGTAAGTCAGCATATTTCCTGCTTCCAATTAGATTTTATATGATTAAACAAATATTAAATTTTTATGGCTATTTTACAACATTAAATGTACTCAGTTCAAATGTATGAGTTTTTGAAGGGGTGAAATTTTAATTGCATTTTGTATCAGATGCTCTATTTGCAGTAAGTGAAAGAAATTGGAAGCCTTATACAGGTGAGACTAAAATCTAGTTAAATTGTTTGGAGCTGTGGAAATTTTTCAGTTACAAAAGATAATTCTATAAGTACTTTTAGTGTTTATTTTTTTCATCTTGTCTTAATTTTGTTTCTTTTGCCTGTGCACTGAGGTATACAGTTATTCCATAAGTGCTGCCAAATATTGTATCAGAATTATCAAAAGGAGCGTGGATGCTAAAAGAGGAGACAAAATCTGGCTGATTGTAGTAGGACCTATTATACAGACTAAAGGGATGTTGGAGGTAGGGGGAAAGGGAAGAGCAGCATGTCCCTGCGAGCTGACATATAGAACCACTGCTAGGTGATCTCAGGAAACAACCTTTTAGTTTTTAAATAGATATTTTCCATTGGTACAAGTGAGAGTGGGAATACAGGCCATTTCTTCCCCAGCTATTATTTTCAGACGCATGAAAAAGTCCTGTTGGTTGTGTGGGTGGAAGAGAGGAAAGGCGAGTTGTGGTTTTGGTTTGGGGTTTGGGGTTTTTTTTTTGGTGCTCTTTGCTGACAATTTACGTAATGCAGTTATCACTGCACAGTACAAACATAGCATAGACCTGATTTTAATCCCATGTTAATTTCACCATGTATCGATCTGTTTCATGCATTGCTTAGAAGTAGCCTGATGTTACCACAGCCTTGGTAACAAGCCTAACGTAGAGTTCCAAACCTTCTTTCTTTTTTCCTATGCTGCTCGCTCACATTCTTCAAAACGAGCTGTTTGTTGATCGGTTTTATTGCTTGCATTTACAGTGTGACCTCACAAACAGATGTGATGGCATAAGGGAGGGACATTCCACTGCACTGTAGGAGCAGCGCCAGCTTCACTGGCAAGGTCAGCTTAGCAGGGAGCTGTAGCCTAATACTACGGCATTATCACTTGTCACTGGTCAGCAGCTAGCCTCATCTGAAACCTTCCTCCACGGGCTTTCTCCAGCATCTTTGCAACACAAGATTAATTATGACCATACTGTGAAAACCAGGATGCTGAATCAAAGCCATGTGGCCTCGATATGGAGCAGCTCTGACTGCAGCTAGAAGACAACTGCACTAAGAAGTTGAATGTTATGTATTTCTACATGTTATGGTGATAGATTTAATCTCCAAAGATATAAAATGAAGCACAATATCACAGAATAAAAATTTTTTTAGAAGGAGGAAAATGCAGAATATATCTAACAATTTAATTAAATAGCAAACTTAAATATTGGTTTATGAATGAGACATAGAAATACAGGAGGTATGTTTGTTTCCAGGGATGTTTAGATGTAGATTGGGTTAATATACCTCTGTGCATTTCTAAGACAGAAAATGGTGCAGTAAGTTTTAACAGCAAAATGAAGTGTGGTATACAAAGGAAAATAATTATTTAGTCTTTTCTCAGTCAAGTTGAAAAATTCCATTTTATAAAAATATTAGAGGCTTAAATTATATTTTCACCTTCATCCGGTTATCCTGTTTAAACAGCTCTTGCTGATTTAATCTGCAGTCAAGACTGGAGCTATTACTACCCTGAGTGTAATTATACCTTCTGCCTACTAGAGGAAGGAGAGAAACTGCAGGTTACCGAGTATTCACATTTCCAAACTACACGGTCACAAAATAAGCTGTATACTTCAGTAACTATTACGTACCAGCCCCTCCCCTCTCCTCAGTATTAATGAGAAAGAGAGGGCATCTATTTAAAAACAAAAACCAAACCACTCCCAACAAATAGACACCATAATATTAACAGACTAGAACACAGACATTACTATAATTTTCTCTTGATACTATCTGCTAAATTGGCTAATCCACAGGATTCAGTGTCCAAAGTGGGTCTTTCCCATTCAGACACTAAATTCCATGAGATATCCAGCGAACCAGCCTGAGATGAGATTTCAACTGTGCAGTGATCCATGGTAGTTGTAGAGGAATAATTTAATAAATTCTCTTTGAGGTGATAGTTAAATACAAGTTAGGTGAAGGTGTCCTGAGTAAAAAGGAGTAATGCAGCTTTTCTAAAATGTTACCGCTGCCATTCTGTTCAAGAAGAAATTTAAAACAAAAAGGCCACAGTGATTCAAAGAAATGTCACCTTGTTCTGAGAATACAAAAGCCGTTCTGTATTCACATCATTCAATTCCTTCTTCAAATATGAGTATTTAAAACACAAAAATGGACGGATAAAAAAATGCTGATATGAATAAGAGAAGACAGCACTCAAAGAAATAATATTTTTTGAGAAGTACCCCTACTACTTACTTTAAAAATCAACCAAACAAAAAAGCCGCTACAAAAATCTCAGTCTTCAGAGCCTGGCTGGTGGCGCTGACGCTTAATTCTACCTAAATAAAGATCACAAAATTGCTATCCCAAAGTGTATTTCAAATCTAGATGCAAATCAGTGTTCATCCCATGAGGTCCACTTCACTGGTCAAATGAGTGGTCTTCCCTAAGATTAAAAAAAATCAATAGCACCTTTTTTTTATTTTTGGGGGCTTGTTGTTGTTGTTTTGGCTTTTTTTATTGTTGATGTTTTTTGGAGTTTTTGTTTGTTTTTTAAATGAAATACGCAAGGGTGTTCTTGTACCACTGCCCTCTCTGGAGACAGATTGATTACAAGCTTTCCTGTAACCATTTCTCTGGAATCAAGGATCACAAGGAGTGTCATGGCTTTTCTAGAAGCTTTTAAAGCTGAGGACCATAAAATAGGCACATATTATAACCTTTACTGTGGAGTCTACCATCGTGCCCTGATAAATTATGGCATGTGCCCAAGGCACTTGCTTTACTTTCTGAACAAGAACAATTTTTAAATAACACCCATGGTAATTGTAGTTTCTGATTATCGCTATTTTAAACTCGATTTTAAAAAGTGCATATTTGAGGGCTAAAAAAAAAAAAAAGAAAGAAAAAATTAGTATTCTTGGAAAACTCAGAGGAATTCCAGGCTTTATATTTATAACACATACGATAAATGCACCATACAATTTCATTATAACACTCTCTTGATAGGAACAAAAAATAAGTTATGGTGCTGCAGACATCTCTGTTTATCTACATATAGTCACAACAACTGCAAGGTATGTATAAGAAGCAGGAGATCAAAGGCATGTTTGCCAGCTATAGGTGTACTTTGAGGTTGCCTAATACTGTTATATACAGTACAACACAAATATACAAATAAATACTGTGATTCTCTGCCATGTTCTGCTTGCATTATTCTAAACTGGGCTTGTTTCAGTAAGTTTATCCCTTCTTTTTTTAAATCCCAGTTGGTCTGCATATGAACAGATCTGATCCATTCTGTGCTGGCGATAGCACTTGATTTCCAGCTCAGGTTGATCACTTGGTGATGTTATCTCATTTGGTAGAAGTTCTAAAAGTTATTTTCATTTGAAGGTTTGAGAGATGTGCAGAATTAGGCTGGTGAGCTTACAATGGTGCAGCTTAGAAGACAAATACCTTGCAAAATAATAAAGGTGGTCATTGATAGTTTGAATGGAACAGATTTATATTAGTCAATGGAAAAACAGAGCTTTAGTTGCTCTCCTCCAGAATGTGTGAATGATTTCTTGTGTACTTATTTTAAGGCCTGGATTTCTGACAATTGCATTTATTAAATCCATGGGCAGAAGTTAAGCAGAAACAATAGTGTTTGAACGTGCAAATGAGTATGGAAACCTGTCATAAAGTGAGTACATAGATACATAAATGTGTATATACACCTATATACGCAATCTTTGTTTGTTGCCTCTTTGGAAAATGGTGAATGAACTCAGATATGAAGTAAGTGCTGTGGTTGTTCAACAGTGCAGAATACTGTATTAACTAATGCTAATAAATTAAGAAAATCAGAAATAAGTATATCACAGAAAGAACAAAAAAGGATGTTTGCTAGAAAACAAGCAGGTTTGACTTTATATTTGTTCTTTCAACATTCTGTAAAGCAAATCCAATTTATGTATAAATTTCATCAGATGCTTATAACTAATGCAGAAATAGGAAAGAAAAGTGAATTTTCTGTTCACCTCAATTGAACTGCATAAATATATTTTTGGGGAAAAAAATCAATATAAATAACTGAAACATACAAATTAAAAAAAAGTTTTTTAAAAGTAATCTAGACTATCCTTGGCACTGCTACAGATCTATAATTTTTATCATCTAATTGTATTATTACCTTCAAAAATTTATGCTGTTTTATGTCTAAGTAACATTTCATATACTGTTACCTGTATATTACAGCCAAAGAAAATGGCTTCCTTTAATTTTTATCTGTTTTTCTCTTCCATTTCTCCTATCCACTGTCAAACTACTTACTGCGGAAGCTTCATTTCAATACATGATAAAATATTTATTCATGTGTGTATGTGTATATATATATAAAAACCCACTTGATATAGAAGCAGTTTGAATTTCAAAATATAGTTCTGAATATGGGGAATTCTAAAGTAGGTGTGCTAACATGAGTGAGGTTGCATGGATTTATGTGCTAAACTTTCTTTACTGTTAATAGTGTATTCATCAAGGATTTTTAACTGCATTTGGTAATACGGGTTATTGTACTTGCAAAAAAATCTCAGATAATTTTAGTAAGTTATATTTGCAATTCCTGCACATTTCAGCAATTATCTTACACACATGCAGCACAACAGCAAGACTCGAGCCTGAAAATTGTAGTACGTTTTTTTCCACTTCTAAGCAAATAGATGATGTCTTGGAATATTTCTCCAGATTCCATTAGGTGCTAGAAAGGCAGGACTGCCAAGAGGTGATGATAGTGACAGTCTACACTGTATTTAAGAGCCCTTGCCAGTAAGCAGATTGAAATCTCTTTAGTCCAGCTGTATGTGCTCAGACTCCTGCCACAAATCTCATCTGGCCTTGTGGCAGACAACGCTGGAAATCACCCAGGAAAGGCTTAAGGCAGACTTTTCATGTTACCTGTGTAATACTACTGCAAGGGCATATAGGATGAACGGCAGACTCATCCAACCTACTACGTCCATAACAAAAACAGACGAGTGCGTGATTCTGCATTGGGAGATAGTAAAGACATTCTTCCAGCATGAGCCATGGTTTACTTTTGGTCCTGATGTGTAAATGTGGGCTTGCACCTACGACAAGTACTTAATGTGGTTAGATTTCAGAGGCGTCAGTCCTATATTCGCTATATAGTTCACTGCCCTTCTAGCACATACAGTGCAACCATTAGGACAACTAGATGTAGATTTTTAATCAAAGTCTGCTTCTGTCTATTTTTAAATAAACACAATTGTTACTTGCCCATTTTAAATTGGAAAATCTGAAATGTTAATGGGATTTTCATGAGTCTGCTTAAATATCAGGTTTATAAAATTATTTTCTTGATGAAGAAGGTAGATTTTACATTGGGTTTAAACTTTAATATATTGACAGCAACCCAAGAATTTCTGTTTCAAGAAACACACGATTTTTTATTACAGAAAGTCATTGTAGTTAAAATATGTGATCATTAGTACAACATCTGCCTCTGTAGCAAGTTTAAATCATTTTCTGTTCCCGTGAGAAAGATTTCAACTTCTAATGGTAAAATCTTAGCAGCATTTTATTTTGCACTGTTCTGGGAAGTCTTGCATTTCAGATAGAAATCCCTGGTTTCTCTGCAAGTTCCTCCTATTCCTCCTTCTCTCCCTGTGAAGAATGTGTTCTGGGCCTATTATCCCCAGAATACATTCACTTATGGATATGATCATTTACATACAAGGAGCTTACTTTTTGACTGCCTGTGTCAGCAATACAGCACCTGCCATATAAACCATCTTGTTATCTCTTTTAATGAATATTTTAATGCCAAGAGTATAAGCACACTTCTCTGCTATTTCCATGGAAACCTGAACAGGAACTTAAAATGAATGCAATGGAAAACAGAGGTTGGAATAGAAGGCATCTTGAATTCTCGATGTGCTTAGGCTAAGTTCAGGGCTCACTGAACCAAAATTATTTGCTGTATAGTCATGTACAAAATTAATTATAGTATTTCTGACCTAATGTATGATCACCAAGAGAAGCAGTACACAAACCAAAATCAAAATATAACCTTTCTTTCTTTTAATGGATTTAATAGAAAATCATTCTACATTATCTTTAAGAAATCAAAGAAATGGACAAGTGATTAAGCACACAGGCAAATAAGAGAAGTCCCTTCAAGACTGCAAAAGCTGCTGTTAGTTTTTCTGTTTTTTCCTCTGGTACAACTCATTCTCAGAATGCCTCTCTCTTGATTGAATCCATTAATTGAGATCTCACCAACCAGACAGCACTTATTTTACAGAGACAACACTAGAAGTTGCTTTGTTGGAAAAGACATCAGGCAGGCTGCTAGGACTACTGCCTTGTTCTTAGCATTAAGTAAGCTTTAAAAAAAAAAGTATGGCTTGTAATTCTGTAATAACAGAAAAGATGGAGTGCTCAAACAGCTTCTTTTTTTCCTCCCCTATTCCTCTATGCTGTTTATTACCCAAATTGTCATTGCTCTACCAGCACTTCCTATGATGTGACCAGAATTCCTCTTGTGATCCCACAAGCAACAATCCAAACAACAGGGTAATTTTGCGGAAATAAGCTAATAGCACTGGTTTTATTGTCTCCTGAGAGCAGAAGAGACCCATGAGACACCTCCTTGTGAACAGGCCCTCACTGTGTGTAACTCAATTCATCTTGGGACAGCTGACATCCCTCTTGGTCTCAGTTATTAATTTCAGTTGGAATTATTAAATGGCAAAGAAAAATAAATAGTATGGTATACTCAGCTGTATATGGAATCCCATAGTTTAGGAAAAAAATATTCAGACTACATAAAATTTACATATATAACACGATAAAATTTGGGAATGGATATAAGAAAGGAACAGCCTTATCTTCTAGCACCACAGATTTTAGGATTAGTGTAAAGCACTGCAAGAACTTTTCCCTACTGTAGGAGAGAAGGAATTTTAGAATAGTACAGTAGGCTCAATTTAGAAGTAGCTACAGCCAAGATCCTTTATCAGATACCAATATACATATACACATATACCCACACCAAAACAGCTAAGCCTTATTGTACCAGTTTAGAGATGAGAAAACTGGGGAGAGAAGACACTAATTCTGCCCTTCTGCAAATAGTATAATCTATGCTGATTTTTTTTTAAAGCTATCCATTCGAAAGGGAAAAAATATTTTCACCTATTATTAAAAACCAAAAATAATAAAAATCTGACCATTTTAACAAGATCTCCTTAGTATTTGGAATTGCCTTTGTCTCATATATTTTTTTCTCATTTCTTTGCAAGTTTGAATTAATGTGAACTGTGCAAGCTCCTGTGCTAGTGTGAACAGAATAGGCCATCATTAGGGAGATTTGACCAGCCTCTCTAATGGTACAAAATTATATAAGCACTGTTTCTCACCTGGAATGTACAAGTCTGAGGAGGAAACAGAACTGGAAGAGTGAGAAGGTTGGGATTAAGTTTAGACTGTGAAGCAGTGTGGGTGGAGTATGAGGTGGAGTTGGGTTTAAGTGATCTGGTGAAATCAAATAATGAAGAGTTAGTAAATGGAGAATATTGTTGGTGTAACCTTATTTTGAACGTCTTGTTTCTGTATATTTTGATTTAGAGATCAAGATTTAGAGGCTTTATAGAGATGATGTCTTTTTCCATGGTTTTTCTGTCTCATTCAATGAATACAATATTTTTTTCTATGATTAATGAGGGCTTATGTGATAAATAAGACTGTCAACTGTAGGAACACTGCCATCATCTGTTGCAGAGGGAGGAAAATGTGAAATGAACAGAACACAGGATTATAGGAAAAGAGAGAAAGTTCATATGGCTAAAGCAGCTGAACGCTACTCTGAATAACTCTCCTGGATCCTGGCATAGGTCCATGTTCCTTTTTGGTTCCAAATCAGTTTCTTAAATGAAAACTTTCATAGGTAATCCCGCATTCTTCCTTACTCTTCTCAAACGGACCTAATTTGAGATCCTGTGATTTGATTTGTAATAGGTCTGATTACTCAGAGTTAGACCAGATATCAATGATAACTTGAAAACCTATTAAACTTTGTTAAAGAAATAAATACGCAAGCTGAAAAATTAGGTTCTAGAAAATTAGGTTGGGTGTCTCGAATTACTGGGTTCCTTCTAATTATGTTTTCTCATTGTATAGATTTTATCATTCCCTATTCATAAGTTGCTTTTAACAGTACCTCTTGATCTGATAACATGCTGTGAAAACAAATGTAACCAATGAAATATTCAGATACAATAATTATAAGCTTAGGAAGAAACTAGTAATTCAGTGTTTTGAGCAGCTTGTAGCTAATAAGTTTATAGCAAGGCATGAGTCTATAAATTGGGCTGTGACAATAAAGAAAAATATTGACTAGCACATGACATTGCCTTGCAAGATGAATGAGACAGGGTTCAATAAGAAAAAACTGTGTTGTTGTAACATGAGATTTACATGATCAACACTATATAGGCAACTATGATTTCAACATTTGACACTTGAACATTTAAGTTTGCAATTTTTATGTTCTTCCAGTTGATCCTTTTTGTGTTACAGTCTAAGGTAAGTTCCTGTAAATAGGTTCTTACTGAAATATAAATTCTTTTTAGAAACACCTTAAGAAATATCAGTGATACATGCAACATGTAATTAATTTTCTTTCATTGTGTCTTCATGGCATACTATGTGTTTCTGTATAGTTATATTCTATGTTGGTTACTAGTTCCTGGGAGGTTCATTTCATACTCTGATGAAAAATTTGACAACACTGAAGATGAATCTTGACCTTGATTCAGTGTTTAATATCATCAGTGTTAAAAGCAGAAAGCTACTGTACATTTTTGTGCTAACTGGGATTGAGAGATGAAAGTTGTTAAACAGCTAGTAGATAGTGGACTTTAACATGACTGTAAACTTACATGTCTGATATGAGGACTTGTTACAACAAATTTTCTATGCAAAAAGGGGGGTGTGTGTGTGTAATGTTTTAAATGTCTATAAAAGTTAATTTTAAAGGATATTTTAATTCCTTGCAGAAACTGTTATTATAATATAATTCTTCACTGTTAATATTCTTTAATTTTTTAATTTTTCTTTCTAATATGCTTACAGTACACATTATGGTGACTGTAAATGAAAAAATACTTTTCCTGTCTGGAGAAAACAGTGTGATTCTTAAGATTTATAATGCAGTTTGCTGGCAGAATATAGAGCTATATTCTAATGGTTTTAATTTTGCAGTGTTCTGGTAATATCACTAGAAATATTCCAAATTTACAGCAGTGTTAACTGTAAACCAAAATGGACATATTGAACCTTTCCCTTTAATTGATGGGGTCTTTCCACCTATTTTACAGACTCAAAGTCTGTTTGGACAGGTGGCAATAGCAAATCTCTCCCTTTTGCCAGGCAAAAAAAATTGAAGATGTGTAGATATGATTACTTAGTTGCTCATTTCAGTTGAATTTGGTAAAGCATGTAATGAAATAGTGTCAAAAGAAGGGAGATGGCCTGATAACCCACATAGTGGTGTAGCTAACCTTTTGCTAAGGGAGCACCCACTCATATATGGAAATTGCTTAAAGTATGGGCTGGGACACTGGGAGAGCATAATAATGGAGCAGCAGAGATCAGGAAAATGACAAAAGTGGTCTGATGAAAAAGTGTCTCCACAAAGTGGAAGAAATGATCCACCAAAAGTCTGAACAAATTCCACATCAGAGCTAATTTTTTTTTCCTGCACAACTTTAGCAACAGTGATTTATACCAAGAAGGAGATTTACATCATGTGACCACAATGTGTTGTGTTGTTTTTTTTTTTAAATTCCATCTTGATCAAGGAAAATGATTTTTATTTCTTTGTCTGCAGCACAGCAGACTAGAACTTTCATTACAAATATGAGAGAAGCATTTTTTCAGAATACATACATCACCATCTCTTTCCTTTTATTCTTCTCCAATTACTCTATAATAACTTCATGGAAATTATCTCTTGAAATTGATTTGATCTAAACTCCAGTAATGCTGCTTAAAACCAGCAGAATTTATTGAAAGTGAAGACAAGGTTCTTTCTTTCTCCATGCTGTGAAACATGCTGCTTTTGTACTCCTCAGTACACCCCTCAGTTTATGCAAAAAAGGCCAAGATCAGACCTAGATTTAGACCCTCTATTTGATGTTGCTTTGCATTTTTTTCATTTAACTTTCTTTCTCTGTTCCTTTTTAATTCTTGACCCTGAACGCTGACCTATGTGCCCTAGAGCCTTTACATTTTTTCTAGGTTTGTAGGACACAACCTCAAGACCAGCATGATAGCAAGAACTATGTTAGAATTATAGGCAACACTGCTAAAAGATCTGAAGTAACCACTCGTTCCTGAAGTATGCTATGTTAATCTCTCAACATAGATGGGATAAAAAGGGAAGATAGCCATTGTTCCCACAAGACCTCTACCTGTGCCAAACTCCGTAAGCATCCTACCTAAAATAGCTTCAAAGATGCAAGAAAATGAAAAGCTGGTGCTCCTGCAAGAGTTTTAGCTTAAGCAGCAGTGAGGCCAAAATGCATCCTCCAGATGCCATGCAATCTGAGAAATAGTCTCTAGTTTTGTGGGTATTTATTTTTTCTCCCCTGTAGTGAATTTCACAGTATAAAGTGATACCTACCTTTTTATTGTTTAGATACTACTGAAGAATGAAACTACTGGCCAGCTTTTTCTTCTTAAAACTGGTTCAGCATCAATGTTGGCCAGTTTTCTTTCTTTTTTTTTCCTGCCCTGGGTCTAAGAGAAAATATCATTATCCTCCTGTCATTCATGCACTCCAGTGTGTTGGACGACACAGATTACTAGAGGTCAGTACTTCTAGTTCCAAGATCCTTTGCCTATCTTTTTACTGAGAAACACTTAGAGCTTCAAATGCTTTTTTTTTTTTAAAAAAAAAAAACTGGACAAGACTAATGGGAAAGGGAAAATTATCTAGGAACTGGGGCAATTTTACATGGGTTATGTAAAGGAGAATAGGGAATGAAACAGCTGATTTCACAATAAGGATGAGCTGTTCTGACAGCCGTAACATACAAAACAGCTGTACTAGGTCACAGCAAATATCTGCACTAGTCTGTGTCCAACTGTGGCAACAGTGGATATTTAAGAAAGAATATGGGAACAAATCAAGCATACACTGATAATTCCTGCAATATACCCTACCAGATAACTGAACCAAGGATTGCATCAACATCTTTCTGTTTAAATGCCCTTTTAATTTAATTACTTTTTGAACCCAATTACACTTTTATGGCTCTTACTATTAGTATTATTCTCTAACACTTCATGACAGAGTTTTACATTTAATTATGCATCGCATGGAATGAACACTTGTCTGCTGTCAGATAACTGAATTTGATGTTTCTTACTTCTTGCATTGTAAGAAATGATGCAAAAATAATTCACTATTCACCATTTCCATACCATTCATGATTTTGAGCTCTACTCTGTTCTCAGCTATTTTTTTATTCCAGGGTGAAAAGAACTAGTTTATTTAATTTTTTTATATGATAATCATTCCATGCTTGTGATAATTCCTGCTGGTTTTCTCTATGTTTTCTAATTCTGCTAATTATTAAAAATGATCCTTCATCTTACTTGTATCTATTAGCTTTCATAAATATCCAGAAAGTCTTGTTTTAAAACTGGACTTGACTGTGCTGAAATGAAAACCTACTTACTTGAGAAGTCCTCTTTTCTTTATATCATAGTTTGTCAGGTCAGGCTCTTGTCACTGATGTTTTAGATTTCAAATGTTTTTTATCCAGAGAAAGGCCATTCACAGGCACTGGATTTTGCAGTCTGTCCCCCCGCCATTATTCTGTTACACAAAATTATTAAGCTTACTACTGTGTTCTAGTGGCATACTACTAGCAAGTAATGGAGTTCTTTAATTTAAAAAAAATAATTTTCTTCTATGTTTGCACTTCGATTAAGGCAAACAATTGTCCTGTGTAACAGGAACCAGCATTCACTCTGTTAACACCCTTCCCTGCCTCTTTGATGTATAGAAAAAGGCACGCTTCAAAAAAGGTGCAATGAAAAAGCATCGTTTCTTTACACATAATCTATCAGCCAGAGCTTGGGTTATGTGTAAACTATACAAAAGGTAGATTAGTCAATAGTCTGCAACAGTTCTGGGTTTTTTACTTGCATATTCTCATGCATAAATTTCTCATGCAGATTTCTGCAGTATTTTAATAGCTTAGGGGCTACTGTAAGGTCCTGAGAGCTTGAAAGAACAGAAAACAATAAAAAATGAGTATTCCATCAAGGCCACAATTCCATTCTTTGACCATTTCCATTTCATCCTGCCGTACCAACAGGACAGTGACAGAAAGAGAATTCTTTCCAACAAAAGGACAGCCCTTATGCTTGAATTCACCTCTTCGGGGTGAAGAGTTTGAGATCTGCTCAGAACTGCATGCGTAAAATTGACTTCTCATTCATGGTTTCAACTATGCATGATTTTACATTCATGGAATTATAGAAACGTAGGCTGGATGTGATCTCTGAAGGTCACTTATCCTGTTGTCCCAGCTGAAGCTGGACTATTGCCATCCATAAATCAGGCCAGCTATGGCTTTATCTAGTTGAGTGAGGAAACTATGGATGGGGATTTCACAAAATTTCTAGACAAATTGTTCCAGTGTTGTGATTTTTGGTTTTTTTCTGACAGCTAATCTGAACCTCCCAAGCTGCAATTAATGTTCATTGCCACTTACTCTTTCATCTGATACTGCTGGGAAGAGTTTAGCATCATCATCTTTATAACAATGCTTCAAGTAATTGTAGGCTGTTATTAGATCACCCTTTAGCCTCCTCTTTGCCAGCCCAAACAAGCCCAGTTCCCTCAGCCTCTCCTTGTAGGTCAATGCAGTGTTAAGTTACTTATTGCCTAGACACAGAAGGCTGATATTAAACTTAAAGGTCTCAAATGAGGGCAACTAAAGTCTTGGACCATTTTATGTGTAAAACTATGCAACATTTCAGCTATGTTGAATATGTGCTTGAAACGCTCCCTTCAAGCTAAGCAAATAATATAAAGGCCCGAAAGAAAAGTAAAACCAAAAAAACCCCACTCCACTTGAAAACAATAAGTAAACATTGAAATCAATTGAAATATGTTACCAGGTAAAAAAGCTGGTCTCTATTACTATATATATAACTCAATCTAAGGATAAAATCTCCAGATGTTTACAATTAAAGTATGGCTGTTTACGCAACTTTGGATGTATTTTAAAGAACTGAGATTTTAAATGAATATTTTTTAACAAGAGAAAGTTTTTAAACAAAATTTTTCCCCCCTCTAAACTCCAGAAATATGCAGTTTGCTTGGAATACTGTATAATGCTTAAAAAGACCCCCACCCCTCAAAGCAAGCATAGGTATTGTATGCTGCTAATTTGCTTCTTGGAAGTAAGTTAAGAACTATCTTAATTTGTACTCAGGAAATCTTAATTTTCTGGCACTGTCAAAGACACTGAAGATTTATTCTTATATTCCTTTTATGGCATGTTTGCCCTCTTAAAACTGCTTGCCCCCCAAAATAATACACAGAGGAGCACAGTACAAGCTCTTGTAGCTCTTATGTCAAGAGGCTTATGTAGCATAAAGCTTTGTTGACCCTTGAGGCAGTAAAAGGAGAGCGTTAATAGTTGTTTGCCGAGCAAGTGAAACACAGCAAGCATTCCTTTAAGGAGAAAAAACAAGCTACCCACCCACTTTAATGATTAAATGGAGGCCTGTGAAAAGAGGTATATTCCATGATACTGTTTATCTTGTGTATTCTTACTACAGCCCTGGCAGCGCTGCCCTGGCTGGACACTATGTAATGAGTAGGTTTTGACACATTGGCCCATCATGACTTTAAGTTTCTTTTGGCCCGCATCAGCGGCAGTAGCATTTATTTTGGTAGTCAATCCTTATTACTCCTTCCCATAAATGCTGACTTGTGTTGCTGTTCTATCAGGCACAGGACTAATATCGACTGTCCCATATTTCTGTTGTCCTGAATGTACCTTTTTCTAGAACTTTCCCCTGGACTTGTAATTCTTATGAGAAGTGATAAATATAGTACCTATCACATGCACATTTTATGACTTCTAATTTTCCTGTACTTCAGCTTGTTTAGAAGATATGTATAGCTAGTCACAAGCAATAACTCAATCTACATGTATTTCTCCACTTTTATTTGGCCCACTTCCATGTTGTGGAACAGCCTTTAATACCTTGGCCAGACATACTGGAGTAGCCTTTGTCTGCATCTTCTAGCATTTCCATTAAATGATGAAGTGCTCCACCCTTTCTGATCCTTGAACTCAGTAACCTTTTTCTCTGCTCTTCCAAGAGTTTTCTATATATCATTTTTAGGTTGCCTTTAGTTTATAAGTCCTAGCAGAAGCACCTGTTGTCCTGTTCCTTTGCTTGGAAATCCCCTGGCTCAAAATCTAATCCTCCTGTCAGGAAATTTAATCAAAGTTCTTTCTCAGCTCAGGCACTCTCCTTAGTATAATCATAGCTTGGTATCAGAGTGTACTTACTAAGATTAAAAAATCAGCATTGTTCCTGATCTAGGAATATAAACCAGTTTTGATAGATATTATGAAAGAGTGGTTTACCCTAGTCTGTCTTTGGTGCCCACATGCAACTACTACACAACAATGCTTAACTTATCATGTGCTTCTACAGACATGAGTTGCTGTTTTAGTGCACACCTAAAAGGTTTCAGGGTTCAATTTTCAAAGACAAATGTTCAGGACTCTGTTGAAGTAATACTCACAATTAAATCTGTCTTGTCTAGTCTAGTCCACAGTAAGCCTTAGTAACACTACAATTCTTTTCCAGTCACAGGGATCACACCTGATAAAATATTCATAATGTTTTCATTGTGATCCTATACAATAACCAAGACTAAGGGTCCCCATGTAATTCTCATTCATACTGCCAAATCCAGTTACCATCTCAGAATTGTCTGTAAAGACAGCAGTAACACTCCATAGGAAATCATCAAGGGAAGACAATGTGCTTTGTCAGGTTTATTTTCCCGTTCTTCTCGGAAAAAGAGGTATCAAGTATTGACTACTGCTTCCTCTACCTGGTCTACATTTTCACACACAAACTGTAAGTATAAACAATTACACGACATTATCTTTAAAATAGTGAGGAATTAATTTGATAATTTACAAATTTTGTTTGCTTGTGTAATTTTTCCCCAATTTGAGAATGAGTCTGTTTAAAAACCTCTAAGCAAGCTTGTTTCACACTTAATATGTGGGTTTTTTCTCTCACCATGTAAATAAACATCTTCCTATGCAAAATCACACAAGATTTCTTCAGGGCTCCACTTTATAACATCCATATTTCTCAGCCTTGTGTATGCTCATTTCATAGTAGAGATTCAAGGTTCCTCTAATATGAAACCTCCTTTTATCATCCCTTTCAATTTCCCTCTATTGGCATAAAGTATACATATATACATAAGATGCTGTGCTAGTTTCCACCTTTTACATTCCTCTTAAATATGCAGGACACTGAAAGGAATTTTGGTAGGAAGGACAGAAATAGATGGCACCTGCATGTATATATCCATATGATAGGTGCTATATTGACATAGCTGCTTCTAGTTATCCTGACCTCCTTCCTGTCTTGCTTACCACGTAACTGGTCAGGAATTCCTGCAGTGATTTTAGACTAATGTAACATATTACTTTGGTGATAGCATGATGAGTTTGTCTTCTTGTAGAATAAGTTAAGCTGTTAAGTGACTTAAGAATGCTTCTTAAAGAATTCAGAATGGGACCTACCCTTCTGTGTAAACTTTTCTAATTTTGACACTTTAGAATTCCTAACATTTTCTAGGAAAGCTTTGGGATCCTAGGATTGGAAAGGAAGGGTTTGGAAAGGCAAAACAATTCTGTCTAGTCACACCCCTATTGGTTACCCTGGCCCTTCTGGGAGATGCCAAGGCTAGAAACAGGTATATACAGGACAACACAGGTAGAGTGTTTTATCCCAGTTTAATCCTACCTCAGTGAGGTTCTTAATTTCTCTGAGAGATTTATAGAGTGAACTGGATTAAGTCTATTCACTTCTCTTCAACAGATAGATAGTTTCTTCTTTTTGATTTTTAGGTGAAAGCAATTATTTTTTGAAATTCATGAAATTATCATCATCTTTACCCGTCTAGACCCACAGATACCCAATCCCATGCATTCTTCTAGGAGTCTTCTTTCTGGACAAAGGATGAATCATGCAATAGTCTTTTTCTTTTTAAATCAAGTCTCTCTCATGCAGCATTCACACAGGAAGGCTAACTGCTAGAGAGGAAGGACCTTTCAACTAGCACTCAGTCTAGGATTTTTTACAAGAAAAAAGCATCTCTCTATTTATCCAGCCTATCTCTTGCTTTCTGAATCATCTGTGTTTTTTTGCAAAATTCTTCTGCTTTTCCTCTGCCTTCCATTATACATTTATTCAAACATAGTTTGAATTCCTGCATTGCTTTGACTATGACTGTCTTGGGCAATGGTATTTCCTTCAATTTATTTTGTAGATTGTCATTATTTCAGAACAGATTCAATTTTTTTTGTATAGTAACCTTAATGAAAAAAACAATGTTTACATCCTACAGATTCAATTACGTTTTTAACGCACCACCCCTTCTTCAAATACTTTAGCTTCACCTGCTTTCTTTAGAAGGTCTTAAGTTGTGGGTCTCTACACAACACATTTGAAACAGAAAGAAAAGATTTGTGCAGTTTTGTGAAATAGCTCATAGCTACCGGCATATGCTAAAGGCCAGCCACTATCACAAGGAAAAGCCTCAAGAGGAAAATAGCAATAGCTTCCACTGGTTCTTCCAAGACTTACTGACATTTAAAGATTTTCCAGCTTTTCTGGGAAGAAAACATTACCATTCCTGCACCAATTTTATTCATCATTGTTTATGGTTTACACAAGATAAACTTCATGTAGTTTAATTGAGGTTTTCACAATCCCCAAATGCCTACTAGTTTAAAAATAATGATGAAAGAGAAATAAAGACTGAAAGATAAATTTCTTAGGTATTTAGTACAAAGGGGCATTAATTTCCCTATTTGTAATGGTTTCTTTCTTTATAATTTTTCATTTTTAAGATCAAAGTTTTCCAAACCATGACCAGAAAGCTTTGATATGAAAACTCTTAGTTGCTCTGGAACTCTTTGCTGCTAAGTGCACTCTGCTATTCCAGAGGATGACCAGGAATGTTTGTATGTTTGCAAATTATTGGAAGAACAGGAGCAGCCATCTGTTCCTTAGTATGTTCTTTCCCTTAAGCAACCAATTCCTTGTTCTCATGCTCAGAGAAGAAATTCGCAATTAGCCCCCAACGAGGCCATCCGGGTAAGGCACTGGCATTATCTTGCTTATACCCCAGCTTGTGTATAATTATAAAATTACAGCAGCCTATTTTTTTCTAACCACCTGGCTAGCTACCCCCCTCAGAATTCCTGAACTGGAAAAGACTACAGAGAAGAATGCCTTTTCCTACCTTTATTTTTCCTCTGTGTTAGTAGAAAATTTTTATAACTCCCTTGGGAGTTGTACGATAATTTAGTCAATTTTTTTATTATAATAAGCCATTACCCTCTCAAGTTCACTTCTATAATATACACATACAGTAGTTTTACAATATTGATGAAACCAGAAATGAGCCTGTTGTATTAGGAGTATATGAGTGGACAGCTCATGTATCTTTAGGCTCAGTATCAGCCTTCATCTTAGAACTGTGGACATATCACTTCTTATTTAAGATTTCCAGATATATTAAGATCTCATCCAGCTATAAAAAACATGCATTGCTGTTTCAAATGTGATTGATGCACTGCACAAATCATAAGCCACCACTTAAAATTTATACAGGCCTTTTCTTGCCATGTAGACTGTTTTCTCTTAGGTTTGGATTTACTTTGTCATTTAATTCCATTCAGAAACTGAGATTGAACACTGTGTGTTTCATGTCTCCATGTTAACAGGTAAATAAAATGTTCAGAATAACCTCAGATAGTTTTCTCTTCTTCATATGGAAGTAGGTGCCGCCTGTTCTTTTTCCCTAAAGTTTTCACAATTATATGGATGACATCTTACTGTTATTTGAAGACTTGGATTTTTTCCTTTCTGATGAATTTCCTCATGCCCAGTGATATGTTTTCCTAGTCTTACTATGATAGTTAAATTATGAAATGGATTTTGGGGGTTCATTTCCCAAGATATATCATGCATTTATACCATGCAACCACAGTCTCGCAATGGTGTCATATAGCCTGCATCTTTGTTGGAAGTGACTTCTGATTAACTTATTTGCATTTTAACTAAATAAATTCTATTTAGTTTAGTTTTTTATGACTTTCAAATACCCACCAGTGTTTTAATAATGATGTTACATTGAAGAAGGAATTTCTTAAGTGTCAGCTACAGCAGTTTACAAATTCTCTTTACCTCATGTAAGAGATGACCAAGTTTACATTGATTTAAAACTGTTGGTCCTCTTGTATGTGTTCATTACATTTCACAATTTATGGAACAGTTTTAATTCTCTTGATTTTGTCCTTGGACTACAGACTCCAACTGAGGATTTGGTAGTATAGGCACAGTATTATGATTCACAACAAAATACAGTAATAAACACAAACCTCTCAAAATGCAATATCCTGTTGGCATGAATGTTCTGAGCATTGGCCAAAAACCTATATTAGCTCTGAACCACTTTTTTCCAGACAATTAGTAGCAAAAACATTTCAACTGAGCTCAAAATTTCTTGCATGGTTTTATTATCAGCTACAAATTCAAGGAAGGAAAGAAGAGCATGATTATTTGGAAACAGACCTATGATGTTTTTAGGGGATTATCTGTTGTGTCAGGATTTGGATTGTGAAAATAAAAAATAAACCCTCAAACAGATTTTTTAAAGCCATGTTTTTACACCTATAAATCTATCTGTATATAAAGTAGGCTCAAAAGTCAGATGGCCCCACCTTTATAAAGGAAGAAATAAACAAAACCCCCTAAATATAGGGACTATATAATTTTGCTTATATTTCAGTATGCCTTAAAAGGCTTGTGACTTAATTTCAACACAGCTACATACTGCTGCTGTGGCAGTACCAGCCATCGTGGTGCGCCCCAATACTCCTGGGGCTTTTGAAATGACCAGAAACTGCCAAAGGTCCGTGGTTTTAATCTATAAACATAGAATTATTCACAAAAATAACTAAATCAATGCCTTCATGGAACTCTGAAAACAGAGATAAGTGAGTCCATAGCAAATGAAAAGGAGAAAATGAAAGGAGCAAATGAAAACACAAATAAAATGAGGAAAGTAAAAGAGGTAATTTGAAAAGGTTAGGTAAACAGTCTGCAACTATGCATTTTTAAGGGGTAATTTTTTGAGGATACTGTTTTAATGTAACAATAATGATCAATACTGTTGCAGATTTCCTTTGAAGTAGTAACAATAAAATATATTTTCATTCTCTAATAAAATCAAACAATAAGTAAATGTTAAATAAATGGCATTTTCATAATACTTATCATGTAATAAACAGTGAATCATTCTTCTCTCTTCATCTCACCAGTTGAAATATGAAGTGACTCTAGTGACGTCAAGGGAGGTGTATTAGACACAACTGATACAAATTTCAGGATAGTTAGGCCCAAAATACTGTTACTTCTATTAAAAGCCAGAATTATCCTCTCACCTCCACTGTTGCACTGTGAAAACACTGCCACTGTGTGCTATGGCACATGTCTTTAGTAGAAGGAATATGTTACTTGATATGCATTGTAATTCCACAAAGAATTCTGTGTATCATCTCCAATGCCTTATTTTCACTGCCTTCTGTTATTAAATTATAAAAAAGAAAATATGGATTCTCTAAATGTACTTGACCATATAACTAACATAATATGTTTATACAGAATGATAAAATACATAGCTGCTTTCCAGTCTGCCCTATTCAGTCTCTCTTTGCAGGAAATAAATCGAAACAGACACAAAAACAGATGAATGTACTCTGTAAATAGCATTGTGAACTTTTGCAAAATTTATGTTCCTTGTATACATACGATAAAAGAATACCAAGCATAAACGTACAACAAAAAGCAATTTTTTTTTTTTTTTCAGTGGGGAAGAATGCTAGTATTTTACATCAGATATAAATGCAAGAAATCAAATGAACTTTGGGGTTTTTTTTTGAAAAAGGTGTTTCTGAAAACAAGTTGCATCACTCTGGAATTAGAGAGGTCTAACAGCAGCTTCGAGAGCTAATGCCAGGATCTGGGCATATATAACAGGACATAGGAAGATGCACGATAAAGGTTTTAAAACCGGCCACACCAAAACATCCTATGGGCTGAAATGTCTCCATCAGTCACCAACTGAACAGTCTTATGTGAAAAACACTTAGGATGCTTCTATGCTTTGCAGAATCAGCTAAAACATATTCTTGAAGAAAATAATCTTGACCAGTGTCTACTAATTAGTAGCTTTTGATTAATGTATTTTTGTTTGTTGAAAGATAAGTCAACAAGCGGGAACAGAGAGGTTCTGTGAAAAGGCTTTAAGAATAGTTTAAAAACATGCTAGGAATGACATCTGGTATATATGATCCCTTGAGGAACTTTAGAGTCTTCTGCTTCTGTTAATCCAAAATACTTTTGACCATATTACAATTGTTAGGCTTGAGTTGATTCCAGGCTTTCTTCAAGAAACTATGCAAGTTCTGTATAAATTGATTCACTATACCTTTTGGAAGCACTGGGGGAAATCAGGTATCAGTAATCTCCAGGAGTTTTAACAGACATTTTCAGTATTATTTTTCTCCTATTTAAATAAAAAATATCAAATCAGCTGCTCTTTCAGATGGCAAGGCATGCCACTACGTAAAAGTTAACAAAGTTGCTCTTTCTCCAATGATTCCTCTGAAATCACTCAATTCATGATCTGTACATACTATGAAACCATCTGCTGTATGGCTGAGATACAAAGTGAGATCGAAGAGAACAGACTGAGAGGAATTGTTATTGTATCCTGATATATCACGAATGATGCCCATCATTCACAATACCCCTCCTTTCCATCATGCCCTATGCTGATCAATAATGCCTAATCTTAATTAAATTTGCTCTATGGACTAAGCTGAAGAAATTGTATTAAAACTTAGGCAATCTTATGATCTGAGAACACTGAAAATAAGAGATAGTCTAAACAGAACAGGATTTTTTTCCTTAATTTAGCAGGACAGTATTGCAAATTCACTTTGAAGGGAAAGAAATGATGAAAGATACATTGAGTTAAAAAACCCAGGTTCCAGAAATACATGAAGCAGCGACTGGAACAGGTTTTGTACAGCTTTTGTAGAGATCAGTTTAAAGAATAATCATCTGAATATATGCATTTCTTTTTGGAAACTTAGCAAAGAAAAATTTCCATAGATATTTGGCTTGTTTGTTGTTTTTAAGGAAGTTAAGATTATCCTCTGTATTGCTGTATATGAAAAGCTTTCTTTGTATTTTGTCCACGGTTTATCAGCAAGCAGTCTTTACACAGCTGACAGTGCAAGGATTCTTTGCATCTTGTGACTAGGGTGCAATAAATCTTGATGTTATCTCAAAACAGTGTGAAGTACTGTTGAAGATAGAACAGGAATAAACCATGATTCCTCGTAACAATGTTTTCAGCAGTATAAAGTGTAAACAAACAAAAAAAAGTTAGAAGAAGCAATAGCTTTAGCTGCAAGTTAAATATTAACTGTAGGCAGGTCATTTGGGGAAGACCTAAAAGCTTTACAGAAATGTTTCCCATACAAAATCAATTTATCTGGACATGTGAATAGGAATACTGAATTTCATGCTGTGATTAACGTCGCATTGGTTTACCTACTTGAAATGATTTTGAGAGCTATGCATTGGATCAGGTCTACAAGAAGGAGATACGCTTTACAGTGTTCTGGATTTCAAAAGATGCTCAAAAATTGAAAAAATTCTTTTGGGGTATCTGAAGAGGACTAGTTTTATTAACAAAAAATATTGCTGAGTATTGAAAAAGACTGGAATGAAACCATGTTTCATAATTATAAAATGCTATGCTTATCAACATTCTTTAAATGCAAATAGGATGACGGTTAAAAGAGATGTTTTCCTATAAATAGGAAATATGAGAGCATACCTTAAAAATTTTTGTTGTTGGACAAATACCTGAATAAAGTTAATCAGATGATGATAATGCCGTTGTGCCATTGAAACCTAACACAAATAAAGACCTAAGTTGCAACGTGCTGGAAAGCATTCACCCTAGCAAAAATGCCTGATGAGGATGTTTTCTGTAGCTATTTTTGACAATCCTTGAGTGATATTTATTTTAATTGCCTAGAATATTTTCTATTCAAAACATTACATTTGTTTACGCCTATTTATAGTGTAAACTGAGCAATAAACTCAGGCTACCAAGAGCCCTGGGTACCATGGACAGCTCCAGCTGCATCATGAGTGCGTGTTGCAGCAGCAACACAGGAGGAAATTCAAGACGCTCATTAATTTTTTCTTTACGGACCTTTTTGCTTACGGTTTATAGCAGCATTGGATTGTTATTTCCAGATCTGTAATGGTGGTGGTCACCCTAAATTGTTCATCAATGGAGTCTGCCTACTCAGGGTAGCAGACAGAAAGATGTTAAACGTGTCTGGTTATACTCAGCTTTCACCTGTAAATACACCAGTTCTCCCACCATAGCAGAATGTGGTTCTTGTGTGTCCTTCCAAGCTTACCATTGTACAACGGGGAGAAGTAAGGCAAGGAAAAATATCTAAGTAGGTGCAGTGTGCTAAACTACACATGTAATGATGCAGTGTTGCACTTGGGCTGTAGTGGTTCCGTCTTTTTAAAAAACCATAACAGCGGAATGTTTCTGTAGTGTGAAATCCTTAGAAATTACTCATACCTTTTATTTAAAAAATTTGTTTATAGTGCTAACCTAAGTTTGAACACAACCATGTTTTCCCAAGTTACACCTATTGTTTCTAAATTTTCAGTTGTAGACTTTCCTCCACAGTTGCCAAATATTTAAAAAAATAAAGGAAGAGGTAAGCTGTGGTGAAATGTATCAAAATAAGTGAATTAAGATCCCTGAAATTTCACAGTCAGGTAAGATGGACAGTCACCAAATAAAACAAAAGTTGTTTCTAAAAGCAGATTTTGCTCAGTGACAGACATAATAATGTATTTTGTGTGCTTTTCACAGTTATGCTGCAGCAGTATTGTTGACACTGTTGTCTCCTCTCCTACAGAGTCGAATGGCAGAAAGTTTGCGTCTCTTTGATTCCATCTGCAACAACAATTGGTTTATCAACACTTCCCTCATCCTTTTTTTGAATAAGAAAGATCTGCTGGCAGAAAAAATCCGACGCATCCCCTTAACAGTCTGCTTCCCTGAATACAAAGGCCAAAACACTTATGAGGAGGCAGCAGTCTACATCCAACGGCAGTTTGAGGACTTGAATCGCAACAAGGAGACCAAGGAGATCTACTCACACTTCACCTGCGCCACTGATACCAGTAACATCCAATTTGTCTTTGATGCAGTGACAGATGTCATCATTCAGAACAATCTCAAATATATTGGCCTCTGCTAAGAATCCTTGGGCTTAATCTGTTTTCCTGAAGTGATAAAAAAGGGGCTAACCACTTCCACCTCTAGTGGAAGAAAATGGGGTAATGCTTAGTAGCCCAAGGAGAGAAAAGGGGAAATCTGATGTATGTACACAGTTCCTCTTATGCCCCCTTAACCTGCTACATCATTTTTCACAAATATATGTTCTGGAGAGTGAAAGCCTCCTCTCCAAAAAACCACACACACCCCCCAGTGAAAAAAGAACCCAACAACTCAAAAACCCCAAACAAAAACAAAAAAAGAGATTGAGGCATAACTCTGTGGAGATGTTTTCACCACAGTCACTGCACTTTTATTCCATGTGTTTCATTCCATTTCCTACAGTGGGAGTGTTAATCATGTTCTGTGTAAGAAATAATTCTTCATCTAGTTGTCCTAAAATTTTACTGACGTGAAGATATCAAGCTGGTCAGTGACAGATGAACTCGTTTGCAGGGTGTGGAGCAGAATGGTTGTGTTGGGGAGAAAAGGTAGTTTAAACCAGAAGCTACAGAACAGGAGAGTCTAAGCAAAATACTACTTAAATTTGTAGAGAATGGGCATGCACCCACGATATTGGTACACACAACCAAACAGTATATACACCTACATCATGTATGCACACGCACATGACTCACAGCATGTAATATGTACACACCTCTGCTTTCCTTTCCTTTTTATCATGGACACCTTGCCTGTTAAAGGAATTGTTGGTGCGCAACTGTTCTGTGATTTCCAAACTGACTAGCAGCTCTTTCTGGTCTTTAAGGCTTCAAATATGCAGCAAAACTACATGAAATAAATCTATCAATAGGCCAAATTAAGGTCAGTGTTTCTTCTACTGTTAAGGAATTTTATACATCAAAACAGTCTTCTTTTACATCTTTTTTTGCCAAATCTTGTGGTGTTTCACAAAAAACAAACTACATTTAAGTAGGTTAGTGTTCCTTTTTTAATACAGATTAAAAAAAAATACTCACAAAGCAATTTTTTAAATTATTGTTGTAGTGTCTGGATTGCTGAATGTGAAAGTTGCCAACAGACAATTCTGTTCCACTGCTCCAAATACATTCTGGGAATTGTAATATTGTAACAGATTTCCCAAGAAGCAGGAGCCATGAAGATTGTGTAGTATATAGCCTCCAAAGTCTTTTTTTTGTTGTTTTTCTAATTATTTTAAAAATGTGATGTATTATTAGAAGGTTAAAGATGAGCGATATGAACAATAACTAAATGTCTTGATATTTCAATTTAATAATTTAAATTATTTACAGTTTAGTGAAGTTAAGGAAACTGAAGAGATGCATTCCTCAGCTCCAGGTTTCATCTCATAAAGAAACACTACTGGATGAAATAACATTCCGGCAAAAGTTTGAATGCATAAGAAGCTCTGTGGGACTATACTGGAAAATCTCAAGTGGATCATATAGACCTAAGTCTTTGGTCAGTTGATTCTTTCCCCTGCCATAGAAAAGACTTCTTAAAGACTTCAGTGTAAAGTTGGTGTGTAAATATATGTTTGATAATTGTAAAGCACATACGTACACAGAGACACAGACACACATGCACACTGGAAAATAACCTTCTACTTTTGTTCCCCCTATGTACTATGATTAGTGCAAGAAATTTCAGCCAAGGGCTCTAAGAAGTTTAAAACAAAATGGTTAATAACATCAACATTTAAATTGTCCACTTAAAAAAATAAATAATTCAAATGATACTGAACGTGTCTATAGAGTGTTCATTAATTAGTGTTATGACAGTTACTTAACTGGATAATGTTTGTGATGTTTTCTTTCCTTTCTGACAGACTGCTGAGTTTTGTTTACTTGCTCCAGATTGTTTTCCTCAGTTTATTCACCATCATTTAGCAATTTCAATCTTAAGCAAATACATTTGAGCAACTCAGTAAGATTTAAGGCATGTGTTCCCATTTAATACCTTTACAAATTCTGAATGCACGTTATTGTTGTATTTCTTGGGAAGATGGTTAGTAGCAATTTTAGCAAAGAAGTTATAGGTTAAGATCTATAGGAGATAGCAGTAGAGAAACTTCCATGGTATCTGCAAGATATTTAAGAAGCCTACTTGCATACTGTCCTACACAAGCAAGTACTTTGCCTGGATGTGTGTGCTTAGAAATACATGCCTAGGTATAAGCACATACATATTTTTTTGAATAGTGCCTGATGTCCTAAACCTGTATTTAAAGATTGAAAAAACCTTGAAAAATACATTCACATTTTTGTACTACTGAGCTCTCAGCAAGTCTCCAAAATCAATATGAAATTCTGTCTGGCTCATGCCTGTTAAAAATTAGGTCTGAAGAAAAATGTAAGTACTTTTTTAAAGTGACAATGTAAGGTGATCTATCAGTGTAAGTCTTATTAATGGTTTCTCATTGAAAATTCCATCCATTCAGACGATAACAAGGTTCTTTTAGAACATCCTCTAACCGAAATCTTTAGAAGTCTGGATGTACATTAAGAAAAGGTGCAACTCTTGGGCAAACAGCGTAACTCATAAAAATACCCTGTTAGAAGATGCTAGATAAATAATATCCCTGGAGTTTACACAGAATTTGACTTAGAACCCTTCACCCCATTAATCATTTCTGAGACCACCTGAAAATACTTGATAGTGCTTAGATAGTTTCATTCCTTTGTTTGCTTCTCGGCATTTCTACAAAATGCAGCAAGTCCTAATCTCTCTTACCTTATGTTTAATAGCGCTTCCTTTGACCTGTTTTGAGGATATCTAAATTCAAGCTAGGATTTTTCTAAATGACCTGGAGACTTATGCTAATAATGAGCTGGGACTGCCAAGAGAAATACGATACTCTTGAAGGCAGCAGTTCAAGCAATAATAATTTTCAATCTTGCAAGTGAATGCAACCATAGCCAAATATATTCTCCGAGGCTCAAGTCATAGGTTAAGACTTTCAAAACTCTTCAGACCAGACATAATCAATAACAGGGAAAAATCTGTCTAATTTTGAATGAGGTATCTTATCCCTGTACTGAAGACACAGGGGCCCTTTAAGCATTCCCTGTGAACTGTTACACCTGAAGAACAGATGCAAAAGAGCCAATGAGGCTGCGCCTTGAAGGTATAAAAGGTTTGTCATGCCACACAGGGAGTATTTAGGTCTTACTGGTAATGAGAAGACACTATTGCCTGCTTGTGATATTTGCAGTCAAGCTGCTTGACTTGGTGAGTTTACTAAAAGCTCTATATGGTAATTGCTAGTACAGTCCATAGAGCTAGTACACGATCCTCTAAACTTCATTTACTGTTAAAATACTATCATTTACTTGAGAAACTGCACAGTATTTCTAGTCTAAATTGCTTTCTATGGTGTAATATTCTATTATTATTATTGAATTGTGGAAAAAGGTATAAAATGAGCCAGGGCTTCCTCTTCCAATGAGTGGACTATTAGATGTTATGCCTACCTTTAGCTTTCATAGTACTGCGGCCATTTCAGACTAGTGAAAAAAATGACAAGAAAACAGTGGCATTCATTAGAGCATAGCTTCTATGCAAGAAAGCTGGCTAGGAAAACTAGAAGCAAAAGTGTAGTCAGTTATGAGGAGGATAAGAAACATTTTATATTAAAAACCAAATCCTTATTGAACTATGAAGGTCCTTCCAACGCAAGTATTACAGGCAACCTACAACAGAAGTGGAGAACCTAGGATATTTTAATAAAGGGCTAAGGGTATTCCTAAAGAAAAGGAGTCAGTTAAATTTCTCATTAAATGAAGGCTATCTTGGGAAGGAGAAAAGAAATGGAGCACTGCTGTGTGCTCCTACTTAGCTTAAGATAAGCATAGACACGGGGAGAAATAAAGCAGTAAATTATTGTTTAAATAATCAATTCACATAATCAGGTTCTCTGAATAGCAATTCCTTACTATTAACTATCTAATTATTTAATTCCTATGATGTTTTTGATCTCAGTAGTCTGAGGAACTCATAGTCACTCTCTTTTCTATCTGAAGAATTCTAGATGTTAAAATAAATTGTTTTACACACAAGTAAGGTAATTCTATTTTCTGATTGTTTGAGAAAACTGAGGCATAGGAAAGATAAAACTAAAAAGTCTGGGCCAAAGACAGGTGCTGAAGTGAAATCCCTTGACTCTTAGTTGTCCACCTGGATAAATCATGCAATTAAATTTCCATCTATTTTCTCAGTTCTCAGGTTTATCAGTGATGCACTGCACTGCCACCTGAAAGAACTGCATTAATACAGCTGGGATTTCACTTCACCTGGGCAACGATGACATTCACAGAAGAGATGTTCCATCTGCTGCAATAAGAATGCCATCTGTCCTTTTATCATTTGCACGCCATACAGCAAAACAAGTTTCACAGGGAAAGAGGTATCCTTAAATGGTCCTTATCCACAGATCCAATTGGTTATGATTTTCCAAGGGTAGAATAGTGGAGATACTCTGGGTCAGTAAAGTAGGAGAAATACTGTTTCTTGGACTTCTCCCAACCAGAGGTTCTGGCAAGCTTAAAATTCATTGCCCCATCCCAATCTACCTCAAGCCTTTGCCTAAAAGGATTAAGTACCTATAAAAGATAGGACAGATAATAGGTAAGAATTATTATACTCTTCCAGTATTAACCGTAACCTAGTGAAAGATCTTTTTCCTAGAACTATTTTTGCAGTTGTTATTGTCCAGGTCATTTATCGTTGCATAACACCCTTTCACTAACATTGTTGAGTATTGCATGTCAACAAATTGTTTTCACAAAGAGTGAAACTTTTGCTATTCAGTTTTCCAATGTTCTTAATTTTCTCCTGCCAATGGTTCTTCTCCCTTATCTATCCACTAAGGAATATGTATATCTCTCTTATTTTTGTCTTTCTTCTGCCTATTAATTATTGCCACTAAGTTTTTGTTTCTTCCGGAAATGTTACTCCTCAGTGTTCTCCCAGTCTTTCTGGATCTTCCCACCTTTTGGATTTAATGATCCCACTGTTCCTGGAGGATAATGGCATATATCCTTAAATTTAGGAATTAAAATCAGTCTGCAAGTGGATTTGCTTAAAACAAGCACATTTTCCTAAATTGCTCCTGTTTGGAGAAAGACCAGGTGGCCTGGCATAGAGCTAATGAGTCACTGACCACTTCCCAGTGAACAAAGCCAACTACACTCATGCCAAATGCATGTTGTACAGCTTATGTTCCTTTTGTCTTGTGTGGAATATGTTGCTTTATTGGCCCTGTAAATTACCTCGGCTCTAGAAAACATCAGAAATCTAGCTCTGGAATGGTATATTAGTTACTGGTTTCCTCCAGCTGATACAAGGTACATCCTATCTCTTTATCTGGATGTGAGGTGTAGAAGTAAATGCAAAGAGGAAGATAGACAGTTTCTTGGCTAGCTGAAGGCTGAATTACCAGACAGAGAGTATTTCTGTATCTGTAATACATCAAATTAATTACATTGGGCCTTGTGACTCTTACTACCTATTGGAAAACATTTGCTGCTCTCCCTGATAATTCCGCAACTTGTCTCATAGCAAAGAAAACAGTTTTAGCACCTTTCTGTTTTGAAGTAGCCATCTGTATGTGAGTCTATTCTACAGTAACACAATTGTGTTCAAGGACTTATCTTCCAACCCTTAAATACAGGCATGTATATTTTTTTATATATGTTATATTTTTGTCTAAATAAAAAGAATATATGACTCAGAGAAACACCTTTTTCCAAGGATAATTACTCAGAGATATTTTCACAGACAACACGCTAGCTCAGCTTCACCACTGATCTTCTACACTGTACATACCTGACAGGCTGAGGATGGCAGGTTTTATCTATTCCCCCAAACTGTCAAAGGACATTGTATAAAAAATCTGGTCTGTAGAAAGTTATGCAGGACTAACTTAACCTTGTCAAAGACTTCTATCCTGAATGACTCTTGAAGGCTTTTAATAGCACAAACATTGACAGAGGAAATGGTCAAAATCTGGCATCATTTTATAGCTGAAGAAATTAAGCTTTGGAAGAGAATTTCACCTAGAAAGACATGACTCAATCAAGCTATAAAGGCATTGCTAGACATATCATGTTCTCGGAGAGATCTGAATATAAGATCAGAAGATAAAGATTATATTCTGCTTGCTTCACAGATGTATACAGTTCCTCTACATTAATTTTTAATTTCTTATGGGGGGGTGAATAAGGAAAAAGTTGGCCATTGTGTATACAGAGCATGATCACTGCAAATATATAAGGATTACACTAAATGCTGATAACTAATGAACAGAAAAAAAATTATTCAATAGAGACATAAATATCAGGTTTCTAATAAAGTAACTGTCCTTACTTACATTTAAAAGGAAATTGCCATGAAGGCACTGATGAACAGAATTTAGCACGTAACTAATTTCACAATTATTTAAATGCCCTCTATTCATACTACCAATTGCCCTTTTCTGCTTGGTGGAGTCAAAACTCAGCTACTCATGGAAACCAGTCTTGATGTTAATTTGATTTGGAAAACCTTATTCTTACCTCCCACCAGTACCTGAAGTGGGAGACACAGAATGAAGAAACCGGTATCAGTCTTAGCTCAAGAGAAGCCTCACTGAAAAGCAGCTACCACTCAGAGAACTGTAGCTTTTCTTGTAAATTCACTTAATCCTTTCACTAAGCTGGGACTGTAACATGATTTGGAAGTTGGCCTTTGTCTGGCAGAAGCTCCTGCTCGCTTCAGAGCTGCTGTGAATCCTTTGCCTTCAATTAAAGGCAAGGTTTTCAGGAGAGACACTGCTGCAGCTGTTTCTCAGCTTTTGCTGAGTTCTCGGCTCAGCAGAGGTTAGATAATCCTTCCACTCCAGCAGGCAACTTGATTTCTCTTTGTACAAGATAGTCTCACCTTTCCTAAATAACACCAAACTGGTTTTACAGTTGTGACAGTTCCCATCAGTGGCTCCTGACCTAAAATGATATATTCAGATGCCTGCAAGGACAAAGATGGAACAATGGGAGTAGACCTGAGTGGCAGTATGGTGTACCATTACAGATCTTCTGGTTTGGGTAATGCATTTTGATTTATGTCGAACTCTTAATTCACAATGTTTTACATTTTAGCACCACCAAGAGCTAATGTTGCTTACTCCTACATAAGTGTGTAAATAGAAATGCTGGTTCTTAAAAAATGCTTTCTATATAACCCTTGGGTTTAGTCCCTGTTTTTTAGAAAGTATCTAACTGCAAATAGTAGGGGGGGAAGCCCTTACTTCATCTCGGGGCTTTTTTTGTTTAATTGCTCTTCCCCCCTAGAACTTTTGTTCATCCTCCAATGAAAGTTTTCTGCTTATGTAGCTAAACTTGCAACCTACTTTTAGTAAATGCTCTTGAGTTTTGCGAGAGAGAACTTAAAAGCAGGCAGGTGTTTACATGTAACATTAGTTGTAGTTTACCCCTGTAAGTCTCAGGTATGTACAGCAGCCAACAAGCCCTGAGGTAGCTTCCCTGTTTAAACTGAAACCTTCCCAGTCAACTTAAATTGTGCATCATATGCACATCTGAAAACTGCATCAGCAAGAGGAGACAAGTGGTAAGCTCAAGCATTAGCCTACTAGAGGTCTAGCCACGTCTGAAGGTCAGAGTTAATAATAAAGTTCAGTTCAGCAGGGACTGAACAGCAAGGCTTATTACTGAACTATGCAGTTCCAAAAGGGCTAAGAAGGAGGCCTATGGATGAGCGGTTAATGATTAATAGTAATCTGCAAAAATTAGGCAACATTTATTTACTTCTGGTAAGTTTTCTTCTCCCATAACTTTCTGTTATGATCCACATACTCAACAGGATGGTCTCTATCTTACACAGGTAAGGGACCGAATTCTTTAAAGGCAGTCAGACAGGTCAAAATGTACTTAAGTCAAGTCTCTGTCTCATTGGATTTCAAAATCTGTAAAATGGCTAGTTTTAGCCCACCATATTAATATCTTTCATATGGATTCAATTATTTAGGACTTTAAAAAGGGCTGCATGCATGTAAAAACACATCTTTATATTTTTGGAATTCACGTACACTCACTCAGAAAGGCTTCAAGCATTCGTTTAGTTCTTTTTTTAAGCACCAGTAGTGTAACATAATTCCTCAGATAAGATACTTTCCCCACAAATTTAAATAGTATGGCTTTTTAGTTGATAATTTTTATCTACTGAAATTTTAAAATTAAAATTATATTTCATCAACTGGAAGAGTAAAGTTTAAGACTAATGTTCAGATTACAAAACTACTGAAATTATAATCATAGAATCTGGAAAGAAAAATAACAAATCAGCATAAATTCCTTTAGTGTATAAAAGATTTAGAAAACTATAAAGACACATAATAAATATAAAGAAAGTACAACCTATTCTTATGGCAAGTCAAAGACAAATTCCCAACTTGGATTCCTCTATTTAGACTGAAGCATTTAAAAGTGAGCTGCCTGACTCTGATGTCATCAGCCCACCTTCTGTTTATCTCACTGGAGATAAACAGACATCACCAGAGCAGAACTCATCTCATCCTAAACTAAGCCCCTGTGACATGTCAGACTTTTTGCCGCTGGGGATACTGATTTGTCTCCTGCTACAGAGGGAGTATAGGATGAGTAGCTCAGTTTGACATCTGAAGTTAGGTGTAATTTATCACATTTTTAACTTCGTATCTTACCCAGTCCATTTAACAATTTTACCTAAGGGTAAACAGTATCTGAATAAAATATCAGAAAAAGCAAACTTCTTCATTGTTCCTTGCATCACACTCAGGTTTGGTTATTTTTAAATTCACCACCTGAAAGCAATGTCAAAACTTACATTTAAGAAATAGTGCCTATGAGCCTGAGGTCAAAGACACATTAATCTGTGGAATACACAGCACAATGGATGGTGCCCTTACTTGCTCATTTGTCTCCTCTTACACCAGTCCTTGCAATGAGTGGCAAGGGCATAAAACAATTTTCACAAGATTTGTACCTCCTAACACCAGAAAAACTTTCTACAAGCCCTGTGTGCTGTGAAATTAGTGCATCATGATGAACAGCTGACCATCATTTCGAACAGAAGGCGACAAAGTGAATTTTTGATGCAAGATTCTGAAATACAAATTTAAGCATACAGTCCATACAACCTGTATACCGAGAAGGCAGCATTAATTTGCGTAAGACCTAAGAAAATAAAAAAAATCTAGCAGGATCAGCCCCCCCCATACACAGACAGGACTATTCACAGATGTAATATGTTAACACAGGGCATTTCACTTGTTATCTGTGTAAAACCTTTTCTATATTTTGGCTAAGTATTCTCACTATTATTACACAATTTGCAATTTTTTTTCAGTGCAAAACCAGTTTTAGAAAACGGTTGTCTCAATAAAAAACATGACAGTTGCACCTTTTAAAGTTTTCTCATAGAACCCAAAGAATAAATTCTCATAGGATAATAAACTAAAGAAAATTAAGATGAGCAAAAATAGAAAAGATATTGTTTTCAAATTATTTTCAAGTAAAATGGAATAAAATAAATCTGGAAGATATTACATAGGGAATCAGGTATATTCACTTCTCTGCTTTGCCTTTTGAATACTTAACTACTGAAAAAAAATCCCTACCTTCACGTAATTTTGCCATCATTTCAAAAATCTGATGTGTGTTCTTCCGACAGATATCTACTGGGTCATCCAAGAGTTTAGTGAGGGCAGAAATTACGCTGTTTTGGATCAACCCTTGCCTACAAACAACATTGCAGGACAAATTTAACTAAGAGTAATAAAACTCATATACATTTGCAAGATGCTTAATCTTAACTAAATACCCTTATTTACATTGCACTTATCTTGCCAAAACTTAGAAATTCTGTTCTTATTACTCACAGAAACGTCTTTATTGCTTCCCATACCATTCAGTAAACTCTGGAATTACACCTACCTGCCAACATTATGCATTGCCATTATATAGAGGATTTGTGTTGTTTTTTGTCGGACAGTACTGTCATGATGTAGCAGCAAAGTCTTCAGGTTATGCAAGAATCCTATGAGACACAATAGTTCATTTTAACTTTTCTTACCTTCAGCATTAATTAAAAATAGCAATAGTCAGTTTTATCTCACAACATGAAGTGCAAACAATGAGACTTTTCATCTTGTCCTGATGGTGAAACTCTCATTGTCACATCTCAAGTAGGGAAGAAACTTTCAAGTTTCAAAGCCTACTGCCAAAAATGCCATGCTACAAACAAGCTGCTGACTTCTGGATCAAGTTAAATCCTAATCTGGCAAATATAAATGAAGTGACAACTCCAAAAATAATCCAAGTCAGTCAAGCTATTGATGTTTTTAGAAAACCGTGTTTTTGCAGGATTGATGCCTACATTTTTTTTAAACTTTCTTTAGATGTAGTATGGGAGATGTAAAAACACATAGTGTTGCTTTTCGCAGGTAGAAATAACATCAGTGAACCGTTAATGATTATGTGGATACACACATAGCACTGAACAAAATAAAACCCCAAACAAAGTCACATTGCTTCAGCAGTTACTGTTAATAAAAAAATAACGTAATAAATTTTGAACATGATTATTAGTATCTCTTACAAGGAAAAAAATATGAATTAAATGGAAAAAAACCAGCTGCAAACTGAAGGCCTTCAATGTTACTTAATGAGCTATGTAGACACACAACAGACTGCTCAAAATAGTGAAGATAAGCCCAAAAACTTTTGAAAAGAGTGGTGACCAGATATAATCCTGATGAGTGTAATAAATTTGGCTATATTGTCTTGTATCTTAATTTCTGATGAAGTTCCAGTTGGGTTTTTTGTTGTTGTTTTGGGATTTTTATTTTTTTTTTTTTTTGTTATAGACTCATTCTACAACCACTAAGTTACTTCTGAGAAGGAGTTCTGCACAAAAACCTCTGGTGTTTTGTCCCTCCAGTAAAGTTATATGTGGATGTGCTATGCTAGCCACTGCTGAAGGAATCGATGGCAAAAGATGACTTCACGGATTTTGCAAAGGAACTTGTAGACCTTATTTAAATAGTATTTTATTAATTATTACTTAAAAGTTTTATCAGAGTTTTTTGCCTGTTATTATTATGGGATCTGAGATATAAGTATTTTGAGCACCTCAAGCATGACAAATCCAGGAAAGTACCACTGTTGTATCTCATATCTGGTAGAAAATATCTACTGAAAGGGAAAAAAAAGGGGATTTTTGCCTTTTTTTTCCTGGTCTAGGAAAATTCAAAGCTTTTTCTTTCCCCCTTTCTAAGTAAAATATATTTAGTAGCTCTATGTTATTAGAATTTCATAAATTCACTGCTTTGAGTTATATTTTTCTGAAAGGTTCATGTATTTTTTTACCTTTTTAAGGTAAAACAAGCAGAGATTAAAACCCGAAAATCTTCACGGTCATTTTGTATTATCAACAATAACGCAAGGAAAAAAGTAGTGCACAAAAGTAAAGTGGGTTCCCCACCACCACCCCCACTGTGTGAAAGCTTATGACAACAGATCACTTACCTACTTCTATGGCCTGGCAGATATTCTCTGGGTCATGGACCAGATCGCAGAATGCCATCAAAGCCTGCTGCTGAGTCAGCAGCTCTGGAGACTGTAGCTCCTCATTGAGTTTAGGAACGGCCCGCCTTCCAAATGCGACCGGAGCTTTGGTGGGATCTATGTCAGGGGGCAGGTTGGCTGAGATACGAGCATGTGCCATCCCAAATTTTCCTGGGAAGGATTCTCCCTTATCCCTAAAAATATTCCAAAATGACTGTACCTGGTGACTAGACAGATAATGTCTGAGAGATAATGTACCAAAAAGACAACTACTGACTTTAAACAGCGCACGGCGTCCCAGAAGAATTTTAGTGCACATTCATTGTTAGGAAGCTATGAAAGAAGAGGCTAGAATGGTTCATGGTCATCAGCTGAATTGTCTTATCTGGTTTAATTCTCTACTGAACACTTAAAAAAAAAAAAAAAGAAAAGAGAGAGATAGAGGGAAAGTTTAAAATTGCAAGGTGAGGCAAGGAATGTTTTTCAAAGGGTTAAAGTGAAGTAGTCCAATGTTCTGAACCAAAGAAGGGGCTCAAAACAACATTAAAGCATAAGCAAACAAAACATCGTTTTTCAAAAAAGCATTCAAAAAAGGGATCTAGTTTCAATCCACCCTCGGAATTCATTAATGTTGGAAAGAATCGTTGATGGCTGACCTCCCCCTCCCCTCAGCGAGGAAACCGGCCCAGCTGACAGAAGCATACAACCTCCCATACAACACTGAAAATCGCTCACAAAAAAAGCCAGCTGCAAAGTTAAAACACCTGCTAAACAACTGCACTTCTCTCTTCAAAACCAAAGAAACGGACTACATAATCAAAGGCGCCCTGTCCCACCAACATGTCGCCGCCTCAGCCCGTCCCCGGTTCCCGCTCCACAGCTCCTGCCGGCTACGCCACCGCCTTTCCCGCCCGCGTGCTCTGGTTGCCACACCGACCAACTCTTTGCGTACGCCCCGCTCCGTGAATAAAAGCTACGCAGCCAAGCACCCTGAGTCCTGCCCTGCGTTAACAGCGTAAGCACCGCGCTTGACGGTGGCTGGTGTGAGAGAGTAGCGTCAACGGTGCAGTTGGCGAATTGGAGGGCGGAACGCTGTTAGCGCAGGGCTGAGGCGCGGCCGCTGAGGGAAGGGAGCGCGTGAGGAAGAGGGAGAAACGCCGCCCTGGGGTTGCAGAGTGGAGGCCGTTTGTACTTTGCTTCCCTGATAAAGCGTGGAGGCATGCTGTCTCCTCACCCCCTGTTTTTAAAGTAATTTCGTTGGGACAAAATTGAAAAAAAAATTCAGATTTAAAATGGTGGTTGGGTTAATGGCAGAGCAGGCGGGTGCCTTGAGGCACAAGGGTTGATGGGAGCTCAGTATCTCTGGACTAGGTTTTCTTTCCTAGTCTTGTCTGGAATGTCACTATAAGCAGGTAGAATGCATAGTAGGAGTTTCCTTTATTATTAGGTAGTTTCACACAACTATATTCAAGACTCAGCCATCTTTTTCAGTATGATTCTGCTAAGAAATACAGTGGCGTTGAGAGGATGGTACACAGGGAGAATGTATGGTTGCAATGTTGCTAGCACAATTAAGGGTGCTCTGGATTGTCAGATGTGACCTGGCATCAGGAAAAAACTCTGAACAGCTTCTGTTATAAAAGGTTAGTTCTCTACAAATAGAGAAGTCATTGAGATGTTTATCATTACGTTTGAGTAGCAATTATAATAATCAAAAGTTCTTAAAATGGATTTTACAAAGCCAAAGTAATTCAGATCAGCCGGATTAAAATAAAACACAAGAATAGATCCTGGTTTGTTGATCTTCAAAATCCATAAAAGAAAAACTACTACTTTAAAAACTATTTTCCGGAAAGGATTTGTTTTCCTGCAACATTTTGGAGCAGATTATTTAAAGTAGAAGTTATTTTCCTGAATTAGATTAGACTTCCACTGACTATGTATTTGCAAAGTTTCACGCTATTTCAATAGGAAGAACTTGAACTTCTCTCAATGTTGAAGGGACAGGAGAAGATCAGAGGCTTCTCTTGTCCTTCAGTGTTAACTCTGCTCTCGTTCTTTTGGTGTGAGTTGTTCTGTCTTGTCCTTAAACACATCTTGGAATACTGACTCTGGTTTGTGGTCATGGTGCTAACTTATGTTGTGTACAGCTTCTGAATGCCTTCCTCAAATCCTTTGTCTGTCCACAGAATCTGCTGGTGATACTATTCTTGCAGCATTGATGTAAGGAGGGTTGTGATGCCATGGAGACACTATATTCTCAGCCCTCCCTGGTGACTGAATCCCCTTCAGCTCTGTAAGAAGAGAAAATCTGGATCTCAGGACTGATCGTTCTCAGTATTTTTATCAGCTTTGTATTTCTTCAATCATTGATCTTTTTCCTCTAATGTTGTGGCTAATTTGTTGATTTTGTAAATTGGGATATATTTATATGTGTGTGAGGTTTAAATTAAATACACTAAATGTAAGTGAAGGTGGCGTCTCAGTTTTAAAATGCTTCTGTTTGGTTGCCTTGGTCTCTCTTGTACTTTGGATTCATTGAAATTGTTGAATTGATTTTTTTTTTTTTTTTTGTGGCTTAGTTTGTGAAAGAGCTCTAGGAGACGAGCAGTGAGTCAGCCTGTGTACACATGGTATTTTTACATGCTTAGGATGTGTTGAACTAGAACTAGGAGAATATGGAGAAAGCAAGTTAGTATTTGAAACTTACCAACTGGCAAGGTTTTCCTTTTTATTTTCAGAACTATTATTTTCAGACATCAGCATTGCCATAAACTCATTCAAACTTGCCAAAAGGGCAGGAGCACAACATAAAAAGAGTCTAGATCTCTCTAGTTTTATAGGGTCACAAGTAGCATGATAAAAAGAACTATGCATATGGTAATAAATATTGTAATGTGAATAATCTGTCAGCTGCAAATCTGGATTCTTTTGGGGAAAGTGGGTGTTTCAGTATGGTTGAGATCACATGAGTGCCTGAAGTAATTTAAAAGCAATTCCTCACAAAAGAGAATAAAACATTAATTCTAAGTAGTGAACTAGCAATTTTGTTGAGCATTATTCTTAGCGCGGGGTTGTAAAACATAACTGTAGGTTTTTTGTTATACACTTAGTCATTGTTTAAAATTACTTGTCCACGTTGATTTACCCTTTAACATTTTTAGTCTGCTGCAGGAAAAGGAGAGGCTTCTCTCCAAGCCTGTTCCAGCATCATCAAAATATGACTATTAGAATGTGAGAGCTTTCTTTTGTCCTGAAATTTGGCAATTTATGCCCTAATGAAATAAATAACAAAATCTTTCAGCATCCTAAATTATGGTCTAGCATACTAAATGCTGTCTAAATTAATGAGCTGATTAAGAATACTTAGGTAATACAAAAGAGCTATGTGATTTCTTATTCCTTGTCTTTAGTGTTTGGCACGTTAGAAAGCAAGATTACTAATGACTAGAAAGACATTTATATAATTCAGAATGTCTCATTGGTAGCATGTACATCCTGACACTAAAGCTGAGATGAAATCAAGTTGAAATTCTGAAGAAAATCCCTCAGGAGTTTCTCTATAATTGCTACTATGCATAATATTAGCACTGTAACAGTTCCCCACTCCGTTAGTTCCTTGTCTTCTGTGCTAATCCTGCTCTTTGTATCCATGTATACAAATATCTTTGAGGAAAATAGAACTATTTTTTTATACAGTATTAGGGGACCATATGGTTTATTAAGGAGCAGTTTCTGATCAAAAGAATCTGTATGGCCTGTAAAACCAGTTTGTCCTTTTAAAACTAGGGCCCTATGTGCGGTTAAATTACTCCAACTCCGCCTTCCCAATCTGTAGGAGAAGGGGAGGAAGGGAAGTGTTGCAAGCCTGTTGCTATGGCCACGCAGGAGCAGGCTGCGCTGTTTGTGTGACTGGGATCCTGCTGCATCAGCTGCTGCACGGTGAGTCCTTCCTTACACTTTGCTACATGGTGAATGTTCTTATTAGCAGCATTCTTTTCAACGCCAGTAAGAAACTGGTATCCTATTAAGGGTCCCCTCCCCCAACAACCCACGAGGTTTCATTGCATAACCAAATTGATACGTCTCAAGTGGGATATCTAAATGCATTTGTGATTTTCATGTGAACATTTTTTTTTTCCCCAAGTCAGACTATCTACTGATTTCATTTCTTTCTGAGCTGATCTTGGGTGAAAGTTTGATGTTGTGCCAAGAAACGCGGCAACTTCATCTTTCCTCCTTCTGACCGAATGAAGTCTGGTATCCCCTAACACTTAATCAATGCCCTTAGTACAGAGGCATTTCAAACAATGATAAGTAAGATTTTTAAATTAAATACTGCAAAATCCTTTGAGGGCTAAACTGCAAGCACTTGTGTTGAATTAAGTGAACAATTCTTCGCCTTCCTATGGAATTAGGGTTGGTGCCCTGTAGTTTCAGAAAGCCACTGTTTGCTACTACAGCTATGTGCGCTGAAGCGGTCCCTTTTACGTAAGAAACAGGTTTTCTTTAGCACAAATAAAGTCACAGAACTGCTAGTTGTACTGAAAGGAAAAAAAGAGATGATGAGTCTGTAAGAACTGGTTTGGTTTTTTAATCATGTTTTCCCTGTATTGAGGCAATTCCTGAATACCGTGTTTTCCTTTACATATTTCCTGTCTGGTAGAATTTAATTGAATTTGGAGGATGAAGTCCAACCTAATGCATTTGGTTCCCCCAGTGAGTAGGGACAGAATAATCTCCCAGTTTCCCAAGGTGAGCATTCTTTATCCTTCTGGTCACTATATGTATCACCTGCCACACTGAGCTATCTTTCCCTTGTGCTAATAGTATTTTAATTTAATGTATAGTTGTTGTCTCCTGCTAAAATTACAAATTGTTTAAGGATTTATTTCAAAGATGAATGTGACCTGATGTTCTCATTTGGTGCTGATGTCTTTAATAATAATCGTAATTTCTTTTTTTTTAAATCTTTACAGAAAGTGATTCTTGCCACAAAAGCATTATCTTGTAATACCTATCTTGTTATTTCAGACAAACATTAATAATAACGTGCTTAAGGAGTTCCTGCACTGAGGGAAAATAAGAATTATGGCTGATACTAAATATGCAAAAAGTCTAATTAGATCTATATGGAGGGTTTGGTTGAAGAACTTGAGGCAATTTTCATTTTCTGTTTGTATGGGAACCTTAGTCATACAGTAGTTCAAATGTAGTAGGCACTGTAGAAACACAGAAAAGATCATTCATGTCCCCAAAGAGTTTTGTACTTGAAGTATAATAGAAGAGCTAAGAACAGGGAAGGACAAGGAATTACATTCTGTTTTTTCAGTTGTTCAAAAGATCCTTTTAAGGGAGTTAGCATTTTTTCCATGCTTGGTCTCAGCCACATATTTTGCTTTTAATTTTATAAAAACCACCACAGTTATTTTAAGCAAATATAAGATAAAATACATTTTCCTCATTTTTAACTAATGTCTAGTTAAAAACTAGTAATAAAAACAGTGCTTCACACATATAAGAGGTCTAAAAGACTTCGTAGTAATAATGACTTGCTGATAGTATGCTCCCAACTGTGTTTGTCATGTGTGTCAGATTATTGGGATAATTTAAGGTACTTGGTCTTGTACGGACTGATGAGCACGTTTGCTCACCATTTCACTGTGGAAGTTTCGCTAGTGCTCAGATGCTGACACTCAGAAAGGTGGTCAAAGATGGCACTGTCTACAGGAGTTTTACAATCAAAACTATTAGGGAAGGCTTACAGCCTTCTAACCCAAGCTACCCCTTTTCTTATGCCAGGGTATCCCTCTGCTTCACTCTTTGAATTAAGAGTCTTCTTAACTATTTTTTCGTTGCTGATTTGACTTCTTGCAAAGTAGACATCACACGGTTTACCCCAGTAGCCGTTCTCTCCTGTTTCCAGTGGTACACACCTGAGGCCTGTCTGCAGTTCAAAGAGCATTTCCATGCGCAGGTCAGGACCGCTTGTCAGCAGAGCACTGGAACAGCAGGGTAAGTTTGTAATGAACCAAGTATGCAATGAAGAAAGTATTTTAACCTCTTTGTAGCCTGCTTCCTTCATAGGCTTTTTCTTCCTCATTCCTCATCTTTGTCACTGCAGCGTATTTCAAGGCATCTAAGGCCATTCACATGGCAGTTCTCTGACCTGTTTGACAGTTAATTAATAAAGTGTCTCTTCTTCCCATAAGTGTCGAAGATTCTTCTTACGCTGGCATAAGTAGCGTTGAGAAGATAGTGGAGTAGTTTAGCAACAAATAGTTGTTCAGCAACTTTGAACTAAACTCATAGTTCAAAAGATTAATTGACGGTTTAAAATTAGTGTTGAATTTTGCATATGCAAGTCAGTAGGGCAACCAAATTCTAGAGCAGTTATAAAGAATAGGACAGATGTGAACTTGCTGTATTCTCTGTTGGTGTTCCAAATGAGCAGTTAATAAGGACTTGGGGGCGGGCATATAAACATAAAGCAGTTCTAAGTTGCTTGAAACACGTAAGAACGTAGCTTTAGTCTTTTAGAAGTATACATGCTGAGAAGTTATTGTAAATGTTTCCTTAAGACTGGAGAAAAAGTCTGGGAAATATGTAGCATTGAAAAATCCAAATAAACTATTTTATTCCCTAGTAACTTTAAATTTTGGGGTTTTTTTGTTTTGGGTTTGTTTGTGTTTTTTTTTTTTTAACATCGTCTGTCTCCCAGAACTGTTACTAGTACTGATTTAATTCCTGAAGCAAGGCAAGAAAGCTAAACTGTGTTAGAAATCATCACTATTTAGTTAAAATAAATAGCTGTATGTTTTAGAGATAAATGCTTCTGTGTTCCAGTGTGAAGGATCTTTCATAAAGTGGAGCTTCTATGAATACCGACAATTAGCTCACTGTTCTTTCAAATCTAGGGTTGCTGATTACAATAAGATTTGTCATGATACCCATCTTTAAGCACAACTCTTGCTAAAAAAATTTGAAGCCAAAATATGACTCCCTGAGAGACATCAGTGAGTTTATTGCTTTTTAGAAGCCCAGTCACTGTCTTAGTTTCATCTAAATTTGTTACAAGCATCTGGACAAATTGCTGTCAAGACATGCTTTAGTGAATTGAGGCAATTTTCCCCTCCATAACCAAGATGTATTTGTTTGGGGTTTTTATTTCCAGAGTAAACCAACTCTCCAGTTCATTTATTCTGGTAACAGAGTATAGCTAAAAGCTTTAAATTTTAGCTTTATAAATAAAATTTAACCACTTTCCTGTCACTACTGTCTAGATATGGTTATTATTAGGTCATTTTTTGGTGCGGCGGGGGTAGGAGGGACAGACAACTGAGTGTTTTGTACAGTAATCGTAAAGCTTGACAGGAAAAAACATTATCTTCCTTTTCCATTATCCCAAGTAATAGAATATTTCTTTGTCATTTGGAAAGGTAGTCTGAGAAATGCAGTAGCTAATAGCTGTATTTAAGATTCTCTTGATACTCCATCGATGTGTTAAATTGACTAATCTCCGAAGTTTTTTCCCCAACACGAATTAATGGAACACACACCTCTAAACCATTGCTTACTTTTTTGGTCTTCCCTTAATGTCATTGAGTTTATTCAGTGCTTTATCAGTAACAGTTAATCAGGCAGAGACATGTCAGCCACTGAAGGGCCTGTGGCCACCTACTTACGTTGACTGGCACAAAATGCCTTCTCTTTTTGGAAATATTAGTAATGCAGCTTAACAGTCAAGATTTAGACTATTTAGAATTAGATAAATTGGAATCAGCACCACATAACCAGAAATAGCATTCAATAGAAGATTGATTCCTTTGTTTAAAAAGCCATTCTTGGATACAAAAGAACATTAAACCTCTTAAGCCATTTTTGTAGCATGTGCATGGGAGATGTGAATCCAAGTTTAGCTCAACAAATACCCTTACATTCACTTATCCACCTGTATCTCCTAAAAGATACACTAGATCTCAATTTTAAGAATGCAGGCTGAGTCATGTAAAGCCCATCTGCTGTATTCTGTGGGAGGACCCAGAGCAAAGAGGATTATTCGCATGAAGCCAGCTTCAGATTAATATTATTCCAGATAGTCAGAAAATGTATTGCCTCTAACCGTGTGGTGTTTTTTCCCCAGAGTGAGATTCTGCAGTGAGTTATTTTATTCTTAGCAGTTTCTTGTTACTGCAGTTAGAACGTGGTTTGTACTGTTAAAGTCAACGAGAAACTTGTGATTGATTTTAATGAAAAAGATGCAGGTACTGTATGGTCTTATGTGCGAATGGGCAAATAATATATACTTGTAGTGAAAGCAATTTCAATAGGATAGAATTTATGTCCCATGGGATTATATTTAAGAAAAAAAAATATGCAGAGTAAGAAATGGACTTTCTGCTCCAGAAGTTATTTTGGTGTCCTTTTTCTTTCTTACAATTTAAGACTCTGATCCTGCATCACAGCGGCATTTAGGTAAAGGGGAGTCACAGGTGCATGTGCTCATCACTTGCAATTTAGGGATCTAAATCATAATTTTTAAAGAGACAATGTTGCAATTGCTACTAAAAATGTGTAATATTTTCAAATATTTATAACAGGCTGAAAATATCCAAAGTGGTTGTGGTAGGAGACCTGTATGTTGGGAAAACCAGCCTTATCAACAGGTACGGTATATCTCAGCAGATGGTTTGATTCTGCTCTTTCTCAAATAAATGTTAAAATGTTTCCATTCCTGTCCATTTAGGGAAGTACTTCATGCTGCTGTTTTAAACTAAATAAAAGACAAAACAGGCTTGATAGACCAATACAGAAAGTCATGCTCTGGCACTTCAATCAGCATATGTTACATTCTGAGCTATTTTTAGCTAGTCAAATATGATACAGTGTTTCCTTAAGAAACCTGAACGCTTTTCAGTTTGTTACCCAGTATCTCCTTTTTAAAGAAAATAAATTAATTTCTTGGTTTTTTTATATATGCTTCTGCAATATATAGTAACTCTGCAGTAAATTAATTCTTTTCTTCATAATTTAGCCTAGATAGTGTTAGTTTTGCAGTTATTTGTAGCTGGGTATTTCTAGTACTTCAACTCTTCTTTTTTTTTTTATTGCAGATTTTGTAAAGATAATTTTGACCGAGACTACAAGGCGACCATTGGAGTGGATTTTGAAATTGAACGTTTTGAAATAATTGGAATACCATACAATCTCCAGATGTAAGTTGAAACAGCATGGTTAAGCGTTGCACAGAGTACAATCTCAGCAGAGCTTGAATTGCTGCGGGCTCTAATGGAATAAATAGGTTTTTTTAAATAATAAATATGCACAAAGAATAACGTCATCTGAAAAACAGATTCTGTGCCTGGACTTGCAGTTTTATTAAAAAACTTACTCTCTCAAGTTTCTCATCCCTAAGAAATGTTGTAAGTTTGTCAAAGAAAATTCATCTTGGATGTCTTGTATCATTTCAGTGGAGTTCTGCCTTTTTTACTCAAGTTTCTTGAAAGAAAAGTGGAAGCTTGTGTAGTTCTACTGTTACACCATTCTGTCATTTAAGTTCAGTAATGAGCACTGAACTTGGCTTTACTGGGGGTTTTATTCCTGCAGCCATTGAAATTAACGGTAAGGTGTCCAGTGATTTCCGCATCCCTTAATGAGGGACTAACTGATTTTCCACAAATCATAGGAAGACTCAAGTGTTTTGAGTAGGATGTGAACCTGAAATCCTTGATTTTCAGCTTTGTTTAGCAGACTGGTGGGAATCCTATCCTTCTGTCACCTGCTTTGGTTCTGCTGAAGGATGTCCTTTGGTATTTCCAGTGGCTAGCAGTAGTGTTCTGTAGACGTCATTATTGAATCATCTATGCTGTAGTGTGACCTAGAACAGAAATAAGATGCTTTGCGTGAAGTATTTTAGTGCATGAATCTTAAAAACCATGTCACTTAGGAACACATTTTTGGCTAGTGGGATTTATTGAAAAATACTTAGAGATCCATTTCCCACAGATTTCAGTGCCATTGGAACCTGAGTCCCTTAAAATGTAGACTGATGCATCAGTATTTTGCCAGCTGAAGTAATAAGGTTCATGTGCTACTAAACATCAGGTTGCATTATCTGCAGAATCCAGTGTCTGGGTAGAATATTTCCATATCATAAGCACTAGTGCCCCCTTTTGCTGAGAAATTTCCATAGAAGATAAATTTGCAAATATCCATGACTGGCAGTACTGGGCTATAACAAAACCACAAATCTCCATAGTGCTGGCAGTAGCTGAGAGGGCTCCATATCATGTTCATTAATAAGAAGCACTTTCTTGATTTTTCTTTAATGGTGTCATTAGTACCTGGTGGACTGAGCTGTATGTCTCTAATTTGTAGTTGCAAGATTCTAATATGGGCTAATATATGATTTAGCTAGTATTATCACAGAAGATTTTCAAAATTAGATTGCACTACAAATACATGCAAATCACATAGAAGAGCAAAAAATATTTTAAGAAAAGGGTATTACCATGAAGAATACGAATATTTGAATTGTATTTCTAAAATGGCCAGTATTAAAAAAAATTAAAAAAAAAAAGATAAAAACAGAGTTCAAATGTTTTCATTAAATAGTAGAGCCTTACTGTATTTCTATCAGTAGTTAATGAATAACATGGTCCAGATGGTAACACTTCTCTGGTATCACATTCTTCTCCAACTTATACCAGTCTGCTGCTTCATTAGCACATTTACTCAGGTTACACTGGGTTGTATTAACCTGAAATTTCTTTTTTTCCCCCCATTGCACAGATGGGACACAGCAGGTCAAGAAAAGTTCAAGTGCATCGCATCTGCTTACTACCGAGGCGCAGAGGGTGAGAACAACATTAATTTGATCCTGGCTGTGACAGGAGGTTGTACTTTATATGGAAACATATGCATATGTGCTCCTTGGAAAGGTACCTGTAGTCACGGTGTGGTGGAATGGGTTGTCTATTATTGGATAGAAGAAGAGACTAGCAAGCTCGTGAATAGATATGCTGTCACACCTGCAAGCTCTGAATGTTCTGATGATGCAGTGATAAAAATTGGCACTTGTGTCTAGGGGCAAAAGAATTTGGTTTTGGGTAAGATTATTGCTGAAATTGGAAGTGGATGCTTCTGCCATTTCCTTTGGTAAGAGATAATTTCTGTGGGAATTAAAGTGGTCCCAAATTAAAAGGAGTAATAGCACTACAGACTGCAGACTACAGGTAAAGATTAAATAAGGTTGAAGACTGAGGACTTCAGTCTTATTGGGTGCTAGAGAAGGAAGAGAAATGAGTAAATGGATAGTCTTCCATCTCCTCTGTGTTAAATCTGCTCTTGCACTTTATAGGTAAACATTCTCTCTGTTTAACAAGATGAGTTGGTGAGACTTCTGATACACTTTATAACTTAATTACTTTTTTGTTCCTGTTATTGTCTTTTATTGCAGTTATAATAACAGTGTTTGATCTGGCTGATATCCAGACTCTGGATCACACCAAGTAAGTTTCTGTATTTTGGTTTAGCCTTTAAAGCTTTTATAGCAGGTTTAATTGCCTTGAATAGCCTGTAGGTGCTGAAAACTTGCTGGATCGTGAGTGTATTTTCTATTGAGCTAAGAAATGAAGAATGACAGCCACTTGTTTGGATTACGTAGGGTGGGATTTTTCTGAAGAAAATGCAGAGCATAAATTTGAACTACTTACCCTTGACTTCCTTTATAGTAAGTGGAGAGAAAAAGGCACTTCAGTAAGAGCTTGATCCTTCCAAAACTAGACACGCAGGAAGAGATGAAGTGAGCCCCAAGAGCATCCTTTTTCTCCATTTGCTATGAAGAGAATAACAGGCTGGCACCTGATGTAAGTGGTGAAATTGCTGAGATGCATCTCAGGCATAATGTCTCAAGAACTTCTCATTTTCTAGGTGCACTGCTAGCCTGAAATTACTTTCTTTCTCTAGTTTCTGTAGTGATTCTATTGGGAGATAGGCTGTCAAAAAGAGGCGAGAAAATTAAAAAATCAAAGTATATGTAGATACAGTTAAACGTACTGGTTCAGATACTTGTAATGCTTTGGTCACAACAGCATGCTAATTGTTATGAGTAAACTTGTTCTGCTTTTCACACGTGCTGCAAAGCCCTACGTGGATCTATGATCCACATTGTTGTTGCCAGCTCAGAGTGTATGTACTTCTAACATACTGTTGTGATAGTAATGCGGGTACATGTTTCTTTACAATCTGTACTCTGTCTTATTGAATGTGTATTAGACTATTTCCTTAGAGTACTGCTGTGGTACTTAGCTCATTTACATAGGACTTTGTAAAATAATATATATATTAGTGTCTCTGCTTGGCTGAAAATAATTGAAGCCTGTGAACCTCATTTCCCCCCACACACACACACTCCTTCCCTCCTTGACTTATGTTGGATGACTCAAGAGGAATTTGATTGCCAGAGTAACAAAAATACAAAAGCTTATGAGACAGGAATCATGCAGCCTTCATAAGGAGCTGGTTTTATAATGCTGAATAGATTATTTCACCTTCTTTATTCCCATTTGTATCTAACCTGCTATGTTGTTCCTATTTTTTCCCCTCTGCTTCTTGTTTTCCTGTTCCTTAACGCAATCAAAACTTTGCCCCCTTCCTTACACTGATGAATACCCTCTCTGGGTCCTAAAATCATTGTCGAATTTGCACTCTACAGTTGGGCATGTTTGAACTTTTCATTAGTGGAAGGCATGTATTCAAAGGAGTTCGAATAGCCCTGGTCTGTTTCTGTCTAGAAGAAAAGGCTTTTGATACTCTCACATAAGTTCATCCTCTCACTTTTCTTGTGACCCTGTTATCTTTGATTTTCTCCTATATTCCTCAGTCCCTGTGACTGATTCTCTTGTTTCTCTTTTGTATTTCAGACAGTGGCTAGAAGATGCATTGAGGGAGAATGAGCCAGATTCCAGCTTCATCTTTCTGGTTGGAACAAAAAAAGATTTGGTGGTGAGTAAATTAAATGCAGATAAGGAAATCAGGTTTCCTCCAGTTCCTTAAGTGATTTCCCTTACAAGTTGTACACAATGTTGTTGAGATAAAAGCCTTGAGGGGAAAACCTAAAAAGAACGAAAGAAGATCACAGGTAAAAAGAACAGCACATATGGAACAAATTTAAGACGACACTTGAAAAACATGGATAGTTAGTGAAATACCCCTATTTCCATTCCTTGCATCATGTTTTCCAGGCACATACAAACAGCTGAAAAGGCAGAGAAAAGTTGGGTGCACAAAATAACTGAATACCTAAAGATCTTGAAGGTTTTGTTTAGGGTCAGTGTGTTCATTATTTGGGAACAGGGAAGAATTCTTACTTAATTGAATGTGATGGCATTTTCAGAAGAACAGGCTATAATGCCCTCACCCTATACTGTTCTGAGTCTTGTGTTTGTCTTTCTCTAGCTATCAATACCTAAAGATTTCAAAACAAACTTGCTGCTTCTGCTGTTCAGTTGATTTGTTTTATTTCCCCTTCCCTCCCAGCTGCCATAGTATCACTTACGCAGTTTATTTCTTAACCCTTCACTGAAAATAAGTCCCAGAAAGCTGCATGTCTGTCAGTTTTTCTGATACTTTGTGTTACTTATGCTGCTTTTTCTGAGATGCAGTAAAAGCTGGATGTGCTAGACTCTGATGCAGATCTGAAGTCTTGTGTAAGCTAGCAGTCCTTACTGTAAGTTAGTTTCTGTTTTTAGAATGATAGCGCTTTCAGCTGAAGGGGAGTCAAGAGCAAAGCAAAGGATTGTGGGTTCTAGGTATGAAGCCAATATCTTCCCAACTGGATTCACTCTACTTCTCATCCTGATGTCACATCATCCTTTCCAGATTTTTAGAATTCTTCTCAGTTGGGCAGGGTTCCCCATTGTAAGACGGTACACAGAAGACTGTACGAACAAAAAAGTTTGGTATCATCCATCACAAATGGGTTAGAAATTGAAAGCAAATAGCAACATACTGGTACGGTTAATCATAGAGAACAAATGAGAGGGGAAGAAGATCTGAAAATCAAGTGCAAGAAAGCAAAGCCCATTGAAGGGGCAAGAAATTTTAGTCTTAAGAGGTAAGAAAAACCAGACATAGAAAAGGGGCAAGGCCATTGTTTTACAATGTAGTAAAAATTGGTGGGGTAGAAGAAAGGATCTGAGACAAAGAGAAGAAAGATTAAACCCAAGAACTGTTGTGATTAGCTGATCCTGCAACACTTCTGCTGAGAATGATGGGGTGACAAGAATTTAAAGACTAGTGACTGGGCTGTTGTCTTTGTAGCTCTCTACCACACTATGTAATCAGATACAGTGGTCACACTTGTTAACTGTTGTTCTGTTTCAATGCTGTGGGAGGTGATCGGAGACTTCCATTTTAAAAGCAGTACTAAGTACTACGATATTCCTTGCAATCATGTCTGATGCACAAGTTCCAAGGCCAGAAAGGCCACTATGAAAACTGGAAGCATCACAGTATTGGTGCTAGCATACCTTTGTGTTATTAGCAGCCCAGATACACTTATGTTAAAGTTATTCCATATTACTTACTCAGTCAGATGCGGTGTGTGAAAGGACAGAGCTAGATGCCATCCGCTTTGCCAATGAGATGCAGGCAGAATACTGGTCGGTTTCAGCCAAAACAGGTAAGTTACTGCAAAGGATGTAAAAATAACATAACCATGAAGGCTTATGTTAAGGTGGGAGGAGGTTAAAGTGTTTTATGCCCCCATTCCCATGCAGGGTTTTTTGCTGTTCTTGCATTTGTTGCTATTGGAAACTTCAGGTTTATTAATGGTTCATTTTATTTGAGCATTTGTGTGTGTGCTTGCACTGTTTACAGAAAGGAGTACTTGAGCTGCTGTGCAACGTGTAAGCATGTTTAATTCATAGGTAGTTACATAAATACACATGTGCGCTGCTACTCAACATTAGCAATGAAAAAAGATTATACCACAAACTTAATTCTCTCCCTTTGCTGACTGAAAATAAAGGTACAGTACAGGGTACAGTATTCCAGAGTGCAAAAATGAGAAATTCTCTTTGCAGTGATCAGAATGGAGGACAGATTGTTGAAGAGGCCTGTTCTGTCCCATTGATGTGTTCACAGATGTGCTTGTTATGCTTGATCATATGTTGATGTGCAGTTGTAAAACCACATAATTTATGTCCTATTTCCTAGGGGAGAATGTCAAAGAGTTCTTTTCCCGAGTTGCTGCTTTGGCCTTTGAGCAGTCCATGATAAAGGAGCTGGAGAAAACTGCCGGGCACACGGCCCAAATTGGGACAGGAAACCTCATCAGTACGTTAAGTTTTGCTTTGTGTGTGTTTTTCCTTGTTTACAGTCTGAAGGATTGGGGAGGTTTTTCAAGCATTAAAGCCTGTTTCAAACACCTGCCAGCATATTCATTCAGTTTACCTTAGTTCTAGCATATGGGAGTGACTGGGGCTGCATTCAGGTTTTGTTACCCTTAGTACTGGATGGTATCGTGTCTTACAAATTGATTTTATAACTTTTTTGTTTCTGCAGAACTGGAAAAGAACACGATGGAAATCGCAGAAGGCAATACTCAAGCCAGCCTGAGTTGCTGCTAACTGTCAACTGTTTCTGCAAGCGCAATGTTTCTCTGTAGTGCTGCATAAAGCACCTGCAACAACAAAAGCTCTCAAACCAAAAATAGAAAGGTGTATTTTTGGAAATGAGAGGGGAAAAACTTATCCAAACTTTCTGAGAGTTCCCTTGCTGCTGTAGGCTCACTTGTACAGGATGGTACAATTGTTACATAAACCTTTCTCTCTGTACTGGAAACATGACATCCTTGTCTTAATGCAAGAAGACATTGCCAGTGCCACGTGCTCACCTGTCTGCCAGAAACACTTGTAGTCAAAAGTTATGTAATTTTAGTGTGTTGGTTTTTGGTAATTCTCTAGAAGTCTTAGATAGTGAAGTTGCGTTCTCGTGGGAGCAGAAAGCAAATGACAGTTCAGAGTAAAAGGTACTATCCATATGGTTTTGCCTTTTAAGATCATAGTATAAAATCTCTGACTTGCTTTTATGCATTACAAATATTTTAAAACTGTTCCAAATTAAATCTTTTTAAATAACAGGTATGGAAATACACAAATGCAGACTGCATAGTTTTCACTGTGGTTTGTCCATCCAGGAAAAATCTGTATTATTTTTCATTTGCTACTTGAGAATCAGAGCCTGGTGTTTAAATATTTCCAAGCCTAGGAGAAGTCTAGGTAGGAACTTTGTTGTTTTATCCCAGCTGTGTAATATTTTGAAAATGTTACCAGGTAAGAATACTATTCTTTTCCACCCTCTTGAATAAGAAAGAATGGCGACAAAGGCAAATGGCATAGAAATATTAGAATTCATATATTCCATAATATGTGTTGAATTCCTTCCAAAAAGGATGCAGAGTCCTCCTCTGGATTGATCTTCATGAATATTGTCTACACTGCAGTTCTGCTTTGTTGCTAAGAGTAATGAAACTTTTGTTTTATTCTAACTGGGTTTTTTGTTTGTAGTAATGTAACATGATTCTGGAACCATACGCAGTCTCAATCATGAATGTGTTCATCTGTGGTAGGAACTCTTGACCTGGTAGAGTTAGATTCGATACTGCTGCTAAACTCTTGGTCACTCTATCTGCTTTTACTGGACAAGGTAATTTGATCACTAGATGCTGGGGGCAATTTGCTCTGCTGCTTAATAGAAGCAGTAATCGTAGAGAAATAGTTTTGCCATTTTGTGAAAAAACTTGTAAGTGTATGTGGGTTTAGATGGATGGGGAAAATGGAGCTCTCCAAAGTAGATACATGCTTATTTAAGCCCTAGGGTGCTTGCAATATGAAGATGTCGTTACTGAATGCTTATGGTAGAACCTGCTCTCTGGACATGTTGCTGTTACTTGGTGCGCTGACTGGATCAAAAAACCATTGCCTCAGTTTTGCCTTTTAAAATACCCTTTGACATAACCTTGTGCAATTAGTTCTGTAGAAATTATAGTCATTGTTTAATGGGGAGAGATTATCTCTGGGTACCACTGAATTTCATCAAAGTAAAGCAGCTTCTGCTCTTTGGGGAACAATGAGTAAGGCCAAAAGATAGTCCTGTTCTAAAAGTTGTTCCTGCTGACAGATTACATTGCCAGAAATTTGAATGGCAAATAATGTTGCCAGAAATTACTGTAACAAATATTTGGTCAGTATTTGTGAAATTGTATTAGTATGGTTGATTATGATAATGATGTTTAAACTGAAAAGGTACAAAAGAAGTGAAAGGCAAATACACTCATATTATTTCTCTCTAATTTTTCCAGTTTCTCACTGAATTTTAATATTCAGTTCTGAGTATCTAGTTAGTGATATTTCTCTAAAGATAAATGAGATGCTGTAAATCTTTTATTTGCACTAAAATTTGGTGGAATTTGGTGGAAGGACCACCAAATTTATGGTCCTTCAAAATTACTATAAGCACTCAAATGAAAGAATTAGTGAAGGAATCAAAGTGGGACAACAGGAAGACTGCTTCTGTAGAAATCTATCAGTAGCTTATAACTGCATACTTCTGAGACTGAAATCCAGCATTGCATGCTATGCTGGCATTGAAAGAAAAAAAGGTGGAACATCTATAGTGCTCTAAATTTCATACTGCCACTATTTTAAATGGAGAGAAAGAAAACTATAGGCAGTTACAGTTTCTTAAGATGCTCATTCAATCATTACAGAAACAACAGTGTATGGAAAATTGATTATAACAGAACCTTTCAGATTTGAGCTGCTGAGAAAATAGACGTGTTAATAAATCTGCGCATCAAACTGAAAATATTCTAGATTCTCTGAAGCTTTCTCCCCATATTGTTTGATAAGAAATAGGAAAAAGTAGAGAAAAGATGACTCAAATTTCTATTTTATTACTTCAGTTTTTCTCATGACATAAGTCACAGCTTCATATCTTCATAGAATATGATGAATAGAGATCTAGAAACTCTGTCTTTTATTGGACAGTCTTCACTTTGGCAGTTGTGCAGATTCTGTTGGCAAAGATGCAAATGTAGCATTTGGTGGGGAAAATGAGTATGTGTGGGTATGTAAGGAGTTATTTATCCAAATGTGTAATATTTTGACCTTATGATGTTCTATATATTTGTTCATCTCCCAAATCTGTTTCACAAGGATGATGAATATACACTCTGCTTGTACCATGTGCTGCACTGAGTGGGCAGCGTAGCCATGGTCTTCATGTTTACTGAGTTTGAATGAGAGTAGAGAATATGGTTCACTGTACTGCAGCAGATCATGTTGTCTAGGCTAGGTGCTAGGTTTCAGTGCAGATATATTAGTGTTTACAGCTGCAAAATGACTCAGTAACAAATCTAAGAAAAGATCAGGATTCCAGTTGTTTTGCTTTATTTTCCCCTCCCATAAAATACATCTCCTAAGACTTTCTTTCATTGCTGAGCTCCATTATTGTACAAAATCAGAGATGCAATCTCTTCAGCAGTGTAATCATGTTACTTGGAAAATCAACTGGGACAGCTTTTTTTCTAGTGATTCAGCATGTTGCTTGATGTCATTTGTGGTTTGAATCTTCTAGAGCTTCAAAAACCTCACATACAAATGCAACACTGTCAGTCATTAACTATCACTTGACAATGGTCTGACTCCATCTATTCTATGATGGATGCTTTGGGACTGGGGTGGTTTTTTAGGTTGGTGGGGATTTTTTTGGCTCGTTGGTTTTTGGGGGGTGGTTTTTTTTAGCTCCACTGAGACTTCCCCTGCAAAGAACTCAATAACTGATCACCCAAAATGAGTCTTGGATCATGTTGCAAATGATGAATTGCTTTGGAAAGCACAAAGGAAACTAACTTTGAAAAATAAACATAATTTTCCAAGTTCTTAAATGTTTCTGTCTGGTCTATGTTTTATCTATGCATGTTAATCCATTCTATCAGTGACTTAATTGGCTTTGCAGAAACCTTAGTATTGTGGAGAACAGTGTTGGAACAACTGCATTAACTCTAAACATAGGTGGGCTAAAACATGATTTTTATACTGGTCCTCACAGTGATCATGGCAATAGTTGCAGTGCCACCTTCCTTATGGAATTTGCAGCTAAGAAATTGCAGAAGTGAAATTTGGAGGGAGCCTGAAGCAAAGCTGCAGAGCAATTACAAAAATCAATGTCCCCAAAGAAGTACTAATGTTATGCTTTTGCTTTTGCTTCTCTTAATAAGTAGAAGCTAATGTGTTAATGAGTTCCTGTTAAAATAAGTATGCACATCTCTTTGAGCAAATCAACTGGTAATGGATCAGAAGCTGTTCAAGAAACAATCACTTGACAGTTAATTTCTTACTATAAAAGCCTGTCCTTTAAATTTTTAGTGATGGTGTTTCTGCCTTTTGAGTGATTATTTGACTCTTAAGGTATTATTATTTATATTCTTATAGGTCATGTGATTCAGATCTTTCCTGTTGGTTCCCAGCTCAGGCTCATCTTGCTGTGGTATGACTGGTGTCCCTATGTCTTTTCAGGTTTTCATCAATAGTTAGAGGTTGTTCTGGGGAGTACAATATAACACACCGGTGAGTGAATGCTATAAACTCCTCGCGCTATAGCCTCTGAGCGTGCGAGTTAAAGTAAGGTGTTTAGCAAGTTGAAGTTGTAGCAGAATCTGCATTTAGTAGTGGAGATGGTTGATCAGTTTCTTGTCTTTTTGGCCAGAAGTTTGTTCTCACAGGCAGAAATTGCTATTCTCTGAATTCTAAGAAGGGGAGTTCCCATGTTTTTGGGTTACTAGAATGATTCAGACTGGATGGGACTTCTCGAGGCCTTGTCAAACTTTACCAGAAAGAGTGCTGTTTTGTGCTACAAAAATATGGTTTCTTAGTGTCAGACAGAAATTAATCAGAAATCATGTTTTATTTCTCTTTAAAAAGACACTGCTTATGTGCTACCATTTTTTTTTTTTCTTCTTATAAAACGTCTGATTCTCTCGTGCGGCATCATGCTGAAGAAACACTTCGTAAGTAACAGCTCAAGAGGTTTTTTTGACTAGGCCGACTGGCTCCTCTTCCCCACGAGAGGGAGCTCTGTGGTCGCTGTCGTACGCGTTCCGTTTCGACTGAGAAGGGCTTTGCAATCTCCTGCAGGCCAGCAGAGGGTACGTGCTGGGCAGTCTGCCGGTCAGCCCCTTTATTAGGGGATTCTCGGTCTCAAATCACAGATGTGTCTGCCACCATAGCCTTAACGAAGTTTTGTAACCTATTAAAATAATACTCGGCTAGATGCAAAACGTATCAGCAAAAAATCAGAGAGTCCTACTGGAGTTTCAGATGTTGTAATGCCTCAATAGATAAAGAAGGTGCAGTTGTTTAATAGTATTATTTGCTAAAAGTTAAGTGTGCCTACAGAAATGCCTCTTGTGACTCATCAGAATTCTTCATCTCTCCCGAAAGTGCACAAATGTCAGAAAAGTGAACCCAAATAGAAAAAAACTCTAGGCATAAAAAATCAGAACTGTGAGACTTCAGTAAAAGTAATGTATGATTCCAGAACATATCCTTGTGATGTAATAAACCCGTCATTATTATAAGCATGCCAGTATAGTCTTACACTTCATATTACTAGAAATATATTACATGTCAGAATTTTGGTGTTCAAACTGGCACCGAAGCAAATAGCAAACTATCAATGGTGAAAAGCCAGTTTATTTTATTTCTGTGAAAGACTGAGATTCCTTGAAAGATTTATAGAGGTATTTACTAAACATATAGACTTTATTATGATTTAGATTGTAATCTGTTTTCCATACAGGTCAGCCAATGCCTGTTATGTGTTAAAAGCTGAGGAAACAAGTGCAGGAAAAGATGTTAAAGCCAGGAAAAAAAACCAAGAGGGATGAACTACGCAAAACTGTGAATACCTGATTAGCCATTTGTTGTATGTCTGAAAATATCCAAAAATACTTTGTTTGGCATATAAAAAAGCACGAAGAGAAAAACTGTTTAATGGATTATGAAGCATTACATATTTCGAAGGTAAGAGAGCTACCCCTGTGACTTGTGCTTTTCATTCTCATGGGATTTTATTAGTTCTTGTTGGGGCTGTATCCCACCCTCTTTTCTAGTAGCGCGTACCAGAAAAGGTACACCTCACCGCAGACGTGAAAGAAGCAGGTCTGGGGGGGAATATGGGGAATTTTTATGTCACTTTCGCCTATCATGCAAACGGGCGGGATGGAACTTCAGTTGTATTTGTTGCCACGTTTTGAGAGGTTGAGTTAGTACATGGAAAGGATACGGGGCTCAAGCAGGACCACGTACTGTGATTTCAGAAGCAGTAAGACTCAGCAGCCAGACTTTTGTTGAAATTTTTTGCCACCCTTCACCCAGAGCTGAGTGGCACTCTGGAGTCAGGCTAGGATAACAGACAGGACAACAGTGAGACTAACGGCCGAACAAAGCAGCCTTTATTATTAATATCATAGTGATTTTTGGAGCGCCAGTTGCCCATCTCAGAAATCCAGCTTGTCGTTTACTGGCGGGGAAGGAAGGGTTGAGTGAATGACAAGCCTACTACTAAACAGCCCTTCCATTAGTGGGGGAAACGTGACCTTTGAAGGTGAGCTGCATCGGTGCCTGGGGGGAGAGCGTTGCTGTGATCCCAGAGTGCGGAGGGGGCTGGGGTTGGTACATCACGCGTGGGGGCGCGGACCCAGGGACAGGAATGGCTACCTCCCCGTGGAGAGGTGTCGGCTCTGTTCTTGCCCAGGCTGAGGCACGTTCCTGTCTATCTATGGCGATGGCCGGGCTGTGGCTGCAAGCCTGAGCAGCCGTGAAGGTGCCCGAGTTTGCAGACCTCTGCCTTTGTCTCGCCGCCAGCCGCCTCCGAGGGCGCCGTGGGGAAGGGCGCAGGGCCGCCCCCGGCCAAACCCCGCGGTCTCGGCGGGCACGGCCTCCCTCAGCCGGCCCGGGCTGCCCCTTTAAGAGGCCCCAGCGCCGTGTCAATCGCCGCGCCTGGCTCCTTCCCTCTCCTCCCCTTCCGCAGCGCTGCGATTCGGGGCGCCGCCGCCAGAGCCGGGCCCCGCGATGGGCAGCCGTGGGCAGTCGCTGCCGCCGCGCCGAGGGGGCTCCGGCGGGGCCGCGGGGCGCTCGGGCACCGAGGGGTAGCGGCGGAGCTCGCCGCGGGACGCGCCGCCGCCGCCTCGCCGTTCTGCGCCGAGGCTCGGGAGAGCGTGTGCGCCCGGAGGACAGCACAATAGCCGGGAGGAGGAGACAGGGAAAGGGGCAGGGGGAGAGGAGGAGAGAGAAAGAGAAAGCACAACACGGGGGCTGGCGAGGGGAGGACGGAGCGGAGGACTCCCGAGCGTGGCTGCGCTGAGGACCGTGCCCAGGAGGGCAGCGGCAGGAGGTGGGTGGGTGGGGGGCGATATTTACCTTCCGTCCCCCGCCCCGAGCCTGCTCCTTTGTCCACCCACTTTGAAGTGCTCTGGGATCGCCGGGGTGGGAGCATTGTTGTTCGCTAGCAAAAGATCAGTCATGCCGGCGAGAGAGTAGCGAGCGTACGGGAGGGCTGGGGCCGGCAAGAGCTGAAGGAGACGGGGAGAAGAGACTGCTCCGAGGATTGCCGTTTGCCTCCCAGTTTCCCTGCATGGACCGTGAAAGAGACGCGTTGAGTTGACCCTGTCGGAGCTGTTTCGGCTTCTACATGTGAGATCCGGTTGGTTTATTCTCTCCACCTCTCTCTCTCCAGCCTCCTTCCCGTATTCTTCACGTACTCCTGTATGCAAAATGGTGGACCCTGTGGGGTTTGTGGAGGCTTGGAAAGCACAGTTTGCAGACTCTGAGCCTCCTAAAATGGAGCTGAAATCTGTGGGAGACATTGAACAGGAGCTGGAGATGTGCAAAGCATCTATTCGGAGACTGGAGATGGAGGTCAACAAGGAGAGGTTCCGCATGATTTACCTGCAGACTCTTCTGGCAAAGGAGAAAAAAAGCTATGACAGACAGAGATGGGGTTTTAAACGTGTTTCTCAGTTGCCTGAAGGGGGTGCAGAGCAGCAGATCCAAGACCTGCATCACCAGTCTGCTGACCAAGACGACTATGAAAAAAGCAAGTCACACCACGGGGAGGAAAAGTTCAAACCCAGGATACCCTCTCTGCGGAAGCTGTCTACCCAGAGTGATGGGTCAGACCTGTCGCCTTTGGACAGCCCACATCATGGAGAGGGAGAGCAGGACAGGTGTAAGTACTATGGTGAAGAGAAACTGAAGAGAGTTGTTGAAGATATGGAGAATCGCTGTGATACAGATGGCTCTCCTTCAAAGCACAGGTCAGCTTCCACTCGCAGGCTAGTGGGATCTGCTGAGAAGGAGGGATCATTTGAACCTATTTCTAAGGAGAGAGGGAACAGCACCAGTGTGGCAGCCCTAAGGTCCAATTTTGAGAGGATTAAAAAGGTTAATTCACATTCATCTGGAGATAACAAGGATGTTGTTGAAAAGCCCTTTTATGTGAACATGGAGTATCATCACGAGAAGGGTCTAGTAAAGGTCAATGATAAAGATGTTTCAGATAAAATAAGCTCCCTTGGTAGCCAAGCCATGCAAATGGAACGCAAAAAGTCTTTGCACTCCCTCCCTTCTAACGTGGTACCCAGTTTCAGTGAGTTCCAGAGGCCTGCTTACAGGGGCAGGTCCTCGGAGAGCAGCTTTGGCTATGATGGAGAATATGAGGATGCTGAACTGAACCCCAGGTTTCTCAAAGATAACCTGATTAATGCCAATGGCAGCAACCGCTCACCTTGGCAGCCCATGGACTTTCAACCCTATCAAAGTATCTATGTTGGTGGAATGATGGGGGAAGGAGAAGGGAAAGGACCTATTCTGCGAAATCAGGGCACAACTGACCAGGAAAAACATCTAACGTGGCCCAGGAGATCTTATTCCCCGAGGAGTTTTGAAGATATTGGAGGAGGATATACTCCTGATTGTAGCTCTAATGAGAACCTTACCTCCAGTGAGGAAGACTTCTCTTCAGGGCAGTCCAGCCATGTCTCCCCTAGCCCTACCACTTACCGCATGTATCGGGATAAAAGCCGTTCTCCTTCTCAGAACTCTCAGCAATCCTTTGACAGTAGCAGTCCACCAACCCCCCAGTCGCAAAAACGCCACAGGCAGCAGCAGGTCATTGTGTCGGAGGCTACTATTGTGGGTGTACGAAAAACAGGACAGATCTGGCCAAGTGATGGAGATTTGCCTTCTGGGAGATGTCACCAGGACAGCTGCTTCCATGGGGATACAGGTGCGTACCAGCTTTTTGTTTAGTCTTTTAAATGTGTGGAGCAGGAAACAGCATCATGGACATGAATGGGAGAGGTTTTCTGGGTGACCCTGGGTGAATTACTTCCAAGAGGGTAATTGTTCAGTGTGAGAACTCTGAGATTATTTTGCAGTTGTCATGTTTTGGGAAGGTCCTGCAGAAATATATGTCAGACTGTTTTTTTAGGAATAGAGATTTGATCCCCAGAAGGATTGATTCAGTCTTCTCTTGAGAGGATCAACGGAGTCCCATGTTAATCAGTTCTTAAAGTTTCAGTGTGAAGAGTGAGGAAAAAAAGGGGCCAGAACTGTTCAGTATTCACCACCAGATTGTTCCCTCCCTCATATTCTTGCACTGAGGAATAGTTACTCTCTGCCTCAGAGGTGGTAGTGTGCCAACATGCTACAACCTGAGGGTTTTGCTGGAGCTTTACCAATAATGATGCTGCTCCCACAATCTTGTTTTTTCCTGTCTGTATTAATTGGAGTGCTAGTTTCTTGTTCTGTCTCATGTCATCCTTCAATTAGAGCTGATTGGAGGTGATGATGGTGCAACCCTGTTCTTGAAGCTTTCTGCTATCACTAAGTGAAGGAAGAACTTGGAATATCAGGAAGCCCTGAGGGAGAGTTGTTAATTTAATTTCAGCAGAGTCAAAATTTTTGTTTGAGGAAGAATGGGCAACGTTTGAACCCGTTCTTCTGCAAACCATTCAGGCATGCAGGTGTGTCCTTGGAATCACAGTGGATTTATAGTTGGTGGAAGAGGCAAACAGTGAACTATGTTGATTGAGACAGATTTATTGAATGTATGTGGACATTTGAATCTATTTAGCAAGGCAGGGCACATAATGTAGATAGTATCTTGTGCTAACACCAGTACTCTTCTGAGCAGTAGATGAAAAACAATCCAGGAATGAAAAAAACCTGGTATGATAGTGTTGATAGACTTCTGTAATTCTAGATCTTTGAGTTACCTTGTGGGTTTTCTTTGTCTCTTTGAATCTGTCATTTTAATAAGGGGTTAACATGTTATTTGTCAATGTGGCTGAATTCCTGAAGTAGTAGGTGAATTGTGAGGCCTATCAGAGATGTCACTTTCTCAAGGGTGTGTGAGTTCGGTGTATTAGTTCTCAGAAGACTAACTTTGCTGGAAGAAGCCTGGTTTTACTTTCCCTGCTGATTGTTTTTTCCCAGCAATACTTTTGGGAGCAACAATGGAGGGAGAACTCTTCCCTGCCCCCCCCCCCCCCCNTTACATCTCATTGTTGTATTATTGGAAGGCTGTATGGTTGTAATGGATGTTCACTGTACGTGAAACCTCAGCACCCTGTCCTTACAGTGACTTCTTCCTTATCAGATTGTATATACATACTTGTTTTCTATCTGGGACTACTGCATTCTTGTTTGGTTTTATGCATATGTTTGTAGCTTATGGTTAGTACTTGCAATGCAGGGGAGAGGCTGGATCTTGTGCTGGTTTAAACTGAGCTGCAGCCATCTGTCTCTGCTCTTGTTTACTGATGCTCTTTAGATGACTGGGAAGCCTCCTGGCAGTTGCAATTTTTGCAGAAGGAAACAAAGGGGCAAAAATAACAAAGGTTGATAAAGCTTGAGGATATAGTCAGTTTTCAGAAAGGTAATAGATAATTTTTAATTTAAGTAATTTATCTGGGATGCAGTTATTAAAAAAAAAAAATGCTGCCGAAAAGTCGAAACAGTTACAATTCCTAGTTGCGCCTGAAAGCTTTGTGTCTTGTTCCTAAGGATGACCACACAATTGCAGGCAAGGACAGAATGTAACTGATGCACCTTCTGCTTTCCTCAGCATAGGGGGTAACATGGCAAGCTTAGCAGGAACCTTCACCAGATGGCTAATCATTACTGTCTTGCACATTAGCTGGTGGCAACTTTTTACTTAACCAAAAAGGCTTATGCTTTCAGGAAGACTGTGTTTCTGATTAATTCCTACTGAGCATAATTTTATATAAAATTTCTTTCTTTCCTGATTAGGAAGAATTTTGATCTGGAACCAATTGGCAAAAACCTCTTTTTCATAAAACAAACAAAAGGCATGAGAGATCACTGTGTGATTAGCTGGCTGGCTACCATTCCCAACTCTCATGCTCTGATGTGGACTGTTCTCCATCACCATGTGATATGAAAGCAGTTCACAGATCCAGCCAGCTTTTCCTGCACCTGTGGTTCAGTTGTTCGTTCCGCCAGGCTTCCCCGAAGTTTTGCTTGAACAGAGAGTGCAAGTTTGAATCGCAGCAGGTTCTGGCCAGCCTTAATGTTAATTAGCATCAAGTGGGATTTGTTCAATAGTATTTGGCTTCTTTGTGCGTTCAGATTTTTGTACGCTTGCTGGCTTTGCTTTTCATGACTCTTGCCATAATAATGCTGAATGTGGGGTGGACAGGTGCAATGTGAATTTTTGTGTCTGGATCTGCCATCTCAGTGCATCTTGAGCTTGGCCAGCAGACACGTGCTGTTTTGTTCAAATTCTTTCTTGAGTTTACAGTCAAGTGATAATTTCCTACTTCTGTATTACAAAAAAGGACTAGACGGAGGTCACCTAACTATAAGTGAACGGGATCCAAGCCAAAATTTGAATCTGGGTTCTTGGATTATCAGAAACCTTAAATCAGACCAACGTAGTAAGCTTTCAGTTTTTCCCAAGAAACAGAATGAGAGCTTCAGGGTTGAGATTTGCTAATAACTGTACTTTCTGTTAAATGTACTTAATGGAGCCCGAGTAAAGATATTTATGTTAGGATGAATTATGTATCACTAATTTCCTGCAGTGGGAACAGAAAAAAATCATGTCTTAACTCTACATTAAACTAGAATATTTTTTTACTCTGATTGTGGAGGAAGAACAAGATTTTTAAAATTCTGTTAAACATTAGTTGCAGACAGACGCAAGAGAAGCCACCTGTGCATTTCTGCTTATAATCAAAGGGCGAGTTGCATAGTGCTGTTACGCAGTGATGGGGCCTTGCAATGGCCTCAGCTGGGTCAGTTTTTTAACTAGTAACAGTTTGTTACTTGAGGAGCACACTGAAGTTGTTGATTAGCTTTATAGCTTGCTTCATAAAATCAGTGCATGCTCTCTCACAGCTCTGTGTGTGAAATCATTTTATCTATCTGCATAACAACACGGAAACTCTCTCTGGAGTCCACATAGATAATATTTACTTGTAAAGCTGCTTCCTTAAAGGTGCACCAGTAGTGACTTCTGTTCACTTGAGAGGACTTGATAGTGCTCTCCAGAGAGTTCTGCCAGGGTCTCTGTATAGAAAGCTATCAACAGCCATAATGCTCGATATAAGATCAGTTTGAGGATATGTGTAATTCAATTCCATTGGGAGTAAAGTTTTACTTATTTTAGCATGTACTAAGTGTGGGAGTGCTGAATGTCCCTTTCTGAAGAGCATGGAGCGTTCTCTATATTTTTGGTGAGTTTGATGTAGACAGAGGAAAGAGTGCTGGAATTTATCTATGCATGCGAACTGCAAGACTCAAAATTCCTGTTATCTCAGCTGAGCAGAATGCCATTTTAAAGTGAATATTTACTTAGAGCTGTAGATTGTTCAGTTTTTGTACACCTTAAATGCCGGACCAGATAGGCAAGCACTGAATTTCCTGCATTTAAGGTAATCCTTGACATTACTTAATTTTAAAGCCCCCCAAAGCATGTGATATATCATCATGAAAGGACATTGTTCTGTATCAGTTTCTGCAAGAGTCTGTTCCAGAGTAACTTGCATGTTCTGAGATCTTGGACAAGTTTCTTAATTCTGCACTTCTTCCACCCACTATTGTATTCTGTGGATTTTACAAGATGTAGTTTGAAAAGTGCTTTAGCAGTACAAGACAACTGATGAGGAAACATGCCAGCGCTGTTGCTGCTGTTCAGAAACACAGCTTTCCTTTGAGCAACCAAGGCAGACTTCAGTCCACTGCACAGTGATTCTTCCTTCTGAGGATCTGAAATGTAGGAACTTTCATACTGTGGAGCTCACTTGTTAATTTTAAGGGCTGCTCGCCACAGGTCCTGCTGTCAGTCTGACTTACATTGGGTCAGGAATGAGGTTTAAATTTTCTCTGACACTTGTTTAGTTCATTTTGCTATTACTTTTTAAACACGTTTTAATCCTTTGCTGTGATGATCAGTAGATTTCCTATGAGCACTGATGACAAGATGCTGTGTAACTCCTCCCCCTCCACCCTCCCCGCTTCCCCACCCCAGGCTTTCCAGCGATTTAGTGGCTTTTGAGATTATCAAGCTTCTTGTGCTACCACTCCCCTCTTCTTAGTCGGGGGCAGTGAAAAGCTCCCTCTCTTTCTCTGCCAGATTTCTCTTTCCCTGCAGCTGAGTTTAGTGGAACCTCTGGAGTTTCTGCTTTATGTCCCCAATGATTATACTAGACTCTGCAGTCCTGTTTGTTTTGCTCCTTCTTCCACAAACAGTTGCTAACCTTTACCTCAGGCCTACCATAAGTAATGCCATACAGATAGATTTTATTTTTGTTTCCTTAGGTTCACACTAGATCGCGGAGTTTCTCCCAACCCAAAGTTCAGGTTCTTCTGCAATCACAAAGCACCTGCCCCTGAAATGAGAGAGTAAACCAATCCAGATAGTAGTTGCTTGATACTGGGAAGCCCTGGAGAGTGCTCATATCATCTGATCTGTCTGTGTGAAACTCATTTTCGTGGTCCATGACAGAGATATCAAAGCAGGACTGGCTTTCCTATGGAGTAAGTAGACAGGCAGCTATGAATTTTGCAAGTAATGGCTTAGGTAGAAACCTGCCTGTCATCCCTGCGTAATTACCGACAGCTTAAAAGTGGTCTGTCTGGCAGTAGAGATGAGCCCACTTTGTGCAGCTGCCATCGCTGCATGAGGGCCTAATATGCAGGGAGTGACCTGTGGCTGGGCAGGTGAAGTATAATACCAGTGCACACTTACATTTTGGGACTGTTATAGGATCTCAAGGCTAGGACCAAGCCGCAACAGAGACATATGGATATCGCTGTAGTATCCATACTGGGATGACCACAGACGAGAATGCTATTCTGTATGCCAAAACAGTGGGACCTAGGTGATTTCAGCATGGTGATTTCACAGAACCAGGGGCTAGAGCCTAAAGCGTTGCAGTGAATGCCACACAACAAGGCTTTCATTTGAGCAGGAAATGTGTAGGCAAGTGGAACCACAATATATAGCCTGTTGCTCACTGAGCTGCTCCTATGGCCCTTGCTGTGACTGTTCAGAGTAGTGAGAAAGCACTGGTTTATGGTCAAAGCAGTTGACCTGATGTGTGTGTGTGAGATGTGAATCCATTCTGCTTCACAGTTGTCAGCCTCTGCCCAAATGATGTCAGAGGAAAAACTGCAGAGGCTGCTGTTTTGTACAAAATTCTGGTCTTGCCCTGAGAAGTGGTAGGGAGGATTGGGAGCATCCATGGGCTTACTGCCCGCCCCTCCACACTATCCCCTTTGAGACGGAGGCTTCTTTCTAGGTGGCTGAAGGAAAAAGAAGAGAAAGGAGGAGCAGAAAAACCTGATGTCTTGGTACTTTTTTGCACTGTTTTCCTTTTCTGGATGTGAAAGCTTTTCAGCTGTGTTTCCCTTGCAGAACCAAAAGCGAGCAAGGGAGTGAAGAGCTGAGGATGGAGTTGAATGTGGTAGAATTGGTTAGGGTTTGGAGCTAATGAAGGAACTGGACTGGTAGAAAGAAACTAATTGCAGTGTGGAGGAATAGGCAAACATGGGGAAAAGATGGGTTTGGTTTTAGCTTGGTATAAGAACTGACCATGGCTTATGAAGTGATTTACTTGTGCATGTAGGTGATGGAATTTAAAGCAATGAAATACATTGGGGAATGAGGTGCTTAAATCTCCTCTTCTTACTCATCTCTAGCAAAGCAGTTGCACAGGTGTGTGATTTTAACCTGATAGATTTTCACTGTTTAGTGTAAGTATATGTGACCCTATATATAGATTTCCAGAGGTGCAAACTTTTGATTTTTGCAGTTATGCTGTCTGAAGCTAGCATTGAGACAAAGAAAGCTAGGAGTCTACTAATTTGTGCAATTAATTGCTCTACCACCTTTCCAAAGTGCTTCGATTTGTCTAGTATCTTTGGTCTGGATATCTGGATAAAATGCTAAGTACTGTGTTCAGCCAGTGCTTCATTGACAGCTTGCTTTTCACTGCCACCAGAAAGTTTCACTGAGGTGTGAGCAAACGTAGTAAAATGGGATGGGTGGAATGTGGAGTAGGCATCCTGAGTAACAGACTTGGGGGNGGGGGGTGGGAAATAAGTTAGAAAATTTGCTAAACCTTCAAGCATGGGTTAGGAAATGCTTATTTGAATACTGGGCAGCACACTATAGCTAATGATACTGACTCTTATAAGAAGTGTTGGGGGTGGGGAGGGTGATTTGTAATTCAAGTTTGGCTTTGCAGGCTGTCTGAAAGGTGGGCCAGCAAAGGAGACAGAAGCCTGTGAATGTTTGGGCCCCAGTAACAACCTGGAAACGGGTCTCTGTCTTCCAGTTGTAGCATGCTTAGCAGTTCTCTCTCTAATGCCCTCCCTCTCTCCCCAACCTCTTAGGGATAAACAGTTATCGTGCAGAGGCAAAGGGGACCTGTATTTCAGCTTCAAGGAATTTTGGAGGTCAGTCCATAAAGGTTAATGAGGTGAGACTTGGCAAGCTGTTTGAGGAGAATTGCTCCATTTCAATTACCAAGGGAAGCATATTGCTGTTCATGAAAATCAGACTGTTGATTGGAGGCAGAGCTTATCTGGAGCTTGCTTTCCCCCAGAGAAACCAAGACTAGCAGGTTTTTTTTGACTGTCTCCTCTTTGATTTGTTCTGCCCAGTCAGATAAGCGTGGAAAGAACAATAAGGACCTGATCCTGCTTTTTCCCTGGTGAAATATCATTGGCTTTAGTAATCTCTTGCTGGCACATGTAGGAAAAGAAATGGTGTTCTGGTACAGATTGAATGGTAACTTTGCTGTGCAGATAGAGGGGTAGACTGTGAGCGACAATAGAAAGGCTGGCATGGATTAGTTTGGGTAAACTGCATGTGAATGAAGGACTTCCAAAACAACAACTTCAGTGTCTTAAGTTACAAAGCAGGTTTTGGCTAGTTCACTGATAAAGAGGATTGCTTTCCTGATCATATCTTTAAATTACATGTGATGAGAAAGTAACCATAAACTGTACGTAAATCCTTGAATGTTGGTCTGTCTTACTGCTGAGACAGTTTTACAAATCTGTGACTTCTCTGAACTTGTTTTGAGTTGTAATGTATGTGTTTTAAACAGTAAAACTGTCCTACATCAGACCAGCATGGTATATTTCTGTCACAAAATCAGGTTGTGGTTTGCAAATCTTCCTGTTAGTAAAACAACAAGAGCATGTCTCCCTTTTGTCTTCTTCCCAGCTGCCAAAATGGTATCTCTCAGACCCTTTCTTAACCAGGTTACGGCTGATGTAGTAATCAGATTATTGCAAATGTAATTGGAATCTCTGTTTCAGAGAAAGCTCTGCCCAAATGTGGCAGCTGGAGCTGAGTTAGTTGCTCATGGCTACGTGAATACACGAGGAGTATGTGTGTGAGAATACACAATGATTGGGAGAGTGAATTAGTAAAGTTCAGTCTGTTGGTTTGTACTACTGAATTGTGCACGTTGGTATTGCAGGCCCTTTGCCTAGTTGGTATCTTCTGTTGTTATTTACAGTCATTTCACCAATTCTTGTTTCCTTGTTGCTTCTGGGGTTGTCTTTTTTTCTTTTTTTTTTTTTTTTAAATTTTGTGGCGGGAGGAATTCTTTTCTAGGGCAAATCCACCACAGCCTCACAACCTTCCTTCTTTTAAAAACAATGTATTAAAAAACCCTTTTGGAGCTTCTGCACAGGTTACGTCTCACTCTAAAGTATCCAAAAGCCCCAAATTACTTGCAGATTGGTCTGTGATTTTGTGATAACAGGCTAGTAACAAGGGTAGCAGGCTGCTGTGGATTGCCCAGTATTATCTGCAATCTAAGAAGCTAGCTTTTGCAGTAGTTACTTAATAGTGAGCAACTGGTGTGTTTGGACTCGGTAGCTCCTCTGTGTTTGTGACCTGTCCTTGGTGTGTGAAGTGCACTGTGCAGCCTTGGCTCACTATGTCTGTTTACTTCTTCTTAAGGACTTTAGAATAATCTACGCTCAACAGTGAAATGCAGCTACTTCTCAGATGGGATATGTGCCAGCTATTATGTTATCAGAAATTATATACTCCCTTGGCTGCAAAGCTAGGGAAGGAGTGCCCATTTTGAACCCATAATACGAGTGAAGCTGGAGCAGCCTTTAGTTGTTAGGATAGTTTTTAAAAAACCAACTAACAACAAAAAACCAACGAAACACAACAAACCCACACACAAAGCCACAAAAACTCAACAAAACCATCAGTTACCTAGAGTCACATCTGTGTGTTCTTTTAAAATGGGCCAGCAGCTTCCTAGAATAATCTCTTCTGAAGAAAAATACCTCATTCCCTGGAGCATCGGGCTTCAAATGTGTCTGAGCTGCAAAAAAGTAAATGTGATTGGTCTGTTGTCACTAGGGAGGTGTAACAGACAAACAGAGGACTGCGTCTGCTGCAGTCTACAATTACATAGCACGGTATGATTTTGCCCAGGAAGATAGTAATGGCCTGTCAGCCTGGCTGGGCTCAGGGCTTCCCAAAAGAGATTAGATTATGGTGCTTAGTATGAGCCAAGGCACAGAAAAGCATGTTTCTGTGACTGTTAGCATCCAACTGCCTCAGTTCATATCAGTCTTCATTTTTGCTTCCTGCTAACCTATCTCAGTTCCTGAAATGGTTTTGTAACGGTCAACGCTGACATTACCATATGAAGTTTCAGAAAATAATATGCTGAGAAAGTGAGTTGATCACTGCTGGAAGATTTCTGTGTGGTACCCCGGTCCTTGCCCTTCACCTCTTCTGCAGACTGTCCTCTTTGTTTGAATCCTTCTACACTGATTGTTTGTGTGTGAGAGTTCCCTTCCCTTCCCTTCCCTGGGTGTCTTGTATGCTTTTGCGTTATATTCTCCTGAGGTGGTCATTGGACCTCTCTGTCTGAGAGGGATGAAGTCACTCTCATCACTCTTAAGACAATGTAGTAATGCCTCAACCTGGCAATGTTCTATCTTCGAGGAAATCATGGTATTTGGATGAATATATTTGTCTGTGCTAATTTATTACTTGAATTTGTAGATTAGCCAGCAGAGAACATCCTGTTGTAAACTTCTCAGTTCCCCTGTTTAAGCCCAATTGTGGCGGGTATCAAGCCCGTTGCTTAGCTGTGATTAAAGATGCTGTGTATTTGCACCTGCAGCCTGCACCAAATCGGTGTCTACAGTGAAGAGCACATCTTAAGGTCTGTTCCTTGTTTTGCTGATGATGAGTGAAATCTGAATTGTACAGAGGGGGAAAAAACCTGACAAACTGTACTCTTGATGGAAATACATTCTTCAGCCTTGGGACCTATGCCACTTCTAGTCTAACATTGATCATCCATAGCTCCTGATGTTGGGTAGGTGGATATCAGGAAGCGAATGCTTTAGCCATGTCCAGAGTGTTGTCTCAAAGGTGTGCTTGGATTCCTAACTTGCTGGAACAAGTATCTCTCAGCTGACATAACCATGCTCCTGAAAGTCCTTCAAGAAACACTTCTATGACAGAACAAGCAACATGTTGGAGCTAACAATTGCCTTGAACGATTGTTAGGGTGAACCTTTTGTTCAGCCTTTTCTCTGCTAGCTTCTTTCCTAAAGAACTTACACATAGGAATGAGGTAGGCTGTGAATCAGGTAACTAGTTTGGGTGCTCCATGGTCTAGAGGCTGGCATCCTCTTTCTTAGGAGACTCATGGTCCCTGCCAGAAGGCAGATGTTGCTAACAGAACTGCATGATGAGCATGTATCTGATCAGATGGAGGGGTGTGGTGTGGGAGAAAGGGGACTATGTGTTTAGTCCTCAAGTGTCTTCAGAAGAGCCAAGGTGTGCTCCCGTCAACAGGGAGCCTGGGAACCACTTGCTATCTTATGCTTACACAACAGTTCAGTTTTTTCCAGCAAAAGGGCCTTTGGCAGACCTGACTGATGCTCCCCATGCTCTTTTCTAATGATAGAGATCAAGAAAATTCCCTGCTTTTCCTTTGGTATTTCAGGTGGAGTACTGACCTACAGGCCTGGCTGCCTTCCTGAATTGATCGGTACTGAATGGCAGTAATGAGAGGCTGATTGCAATTTTGAGATTGTTTACGTGGTCTGATGCTCTTGTCATTCAAATGAGGGCTGGGTTCTGCTTTATGTGAGTGCAGGAGCTCTCGTATCTTACGAATTTAGATTGGGGCACACTGAAGAAAATTATTTTCCACTTTCCTGTGTTCCTGAGTGATGTTTGAAGACACAGCCCAGAGAATACAGACCTGTCACTGCAGCCATTTAGTCTTTGGAGAGGCACTTCCTCAATTTGATTTGCTGAATTTCTTGAAGATCCTCCTAAGCACAGGTGAGCAGTTACACAAACCTGTAAGTCTTTCCCTTTGCAGTTGTTAAGAAACCGCACTGCTCTGTATAGAAGTATATCTGTAGGATTTATGCATCGCTTTGACCCTTTCTAATCCAAATTGATTTTATAACTTTTGTATGCACTGAGTGAAATAACTTTATATTAGTGAACTGATGGTCAAAGTAAACTTAATTTGATTTGGATCTACTGGAGTAGTGGTTACCATGAAACTCTATCAGAAGCTTCAGGTTGATGCTGATCCCTCTCTCTTTCAGTATTAGAATAGAATCAGTTAGGTTGGAGAGGACCTTAGAGGTCATCGAGTCCAACTATAAACCTGGCACTGCCAAGGCCACCGCTAAACCATGTCCCTCTGCACATCTTTTAAATACCTCCAGGGGTGGTGATTCCACCACTTCCCTGGGCAGCTTGTTCCAATGTTTGACAGCCCTTTTGGTGAATAAATTTTTCCTAGGGAAGAGAAGATGATCTTGCTTCTCCTCAAGTAATAGCCCTTGTCCATCTTGCCAGGGGTAGGAGCAGGCTTTACCATGGAACAGAGCTGTAGCATCTGTAAGTCTTGGGAGGAGACAATATTAAGGTGGGGGGACATGTGTCACAGGAAGACGTAGGAGACAGAAGGTCCTGTTGCAGCCTCTGCCTCAGAGTGAGGGGTACATCTCAGCGAATCTCATCTCAGTAGAGTTTTAATAGATGGTTGTTAGTATCACGATGTTTCTTTTAGTACCCCTCCACTATTAGTTTGAGAGCTCCATGACAGCGTCTGCAATTTGACGTTGATTTTATCTTTATGTTCCTGTTTGTGTTCAGTGTCTCTCACCACTGAAAAATTCTGCATTGTACTGAAAAATTCCACCAGGGAGGTGAATGGGTGAGATAATGCTGACCCCAGCAGAGGGTAAAAGCTAGCACTCCGTAAGATAAGTAAAGAACTGGCTGTTCTTTAAGAGGGTGGTGCCTGTACCTGTGCAGTGGAGGGCAGGTAGGTGTTGGTGTGCCAAACTCAGCTGCAAAAGGAGCCCCTCGAATACATCCAGGGGAGTGGGACGCTGAAGGACACCTCCAGTAAAATCCACCTGGTAAGATGGTAAGAATATGAATTCTTACCATGCAGTCACAGAGCTGCATATAACACTGGTAACTTGCTGTTACCAGAGTTTTCCTGTATTGCTAAAATGGTCAGGGTTCCCATCAGGAAAAAATATTATCCTAATGGAAAAGAGGTAGAGTTTGGAATAACTAGCAAGGGAAGAATGAGAGAACTTAATGAATTTTGATTTTTTTTTTTCTTGGATTATTGTTTTTGTTTTATTTAACAGTTGGACGCACCAGCAGCTGCTCTTCAAAGTTGTAACAGTATTGTGTCTCAGGAAAGACTTGATCCAAGGCTTGCTGATGTCAGGGAATTTCTTAGTGACTGCTTTGCTGTGACTGAAGCTCCACAAAACTATCCGTATGTTTCTATATAACTACCTGAACCAGAATTTCCCAAGTTACCTTGATTTTGAAGTGTGGGCTTGATCTCTGACTTCAAAAAGCTGTTAGGGCTTTCACAGGCCTAGGTTGTAAATGTTTTAAAACTTACATGCGTGCAGCTTATGCTGTCCAGTTTCAGTAGCAATACTGCAGCTGTGGTTGAGAGCTGTCTGTGAGCTATACTGGGCAGGCAGTTCAAAAACATAATTCTGTTTTAAAGTTTCTCTTACCTTTTGAAGAACTATGTTGGCTGTCCATATGCATCTGCCATGTCTCCTGGGTGGGTTTTGTGGAAACACTAAGGCAGTTTGGGAAGCTTTACTTTATTTAGTAATTCGTGTAGTGCCACTCTGCCTCTGCCATCTTAAGAGGCAAAAAGGCAAGTGATAAAATAGTGCTTACATCAAAACATCAGTTATGCTTTTTTCAGTTTGTCCAGTCCTCTGAGGTAGGACTCTGTCAAAAGGATTTTTTGGTTTGGTATGTTTGGTTTTTTTAAAGTATGCATGGAGAGAATAATAATGTCTATTATGCTTTTAGAGTATCTGAGACAACAGAAGAAGATGCCTTCCTTTCAGCTGGGTGATTGTCTGCAACACATTTATGTTCTGTTACACCGTGGTGTGATCTTGGCTGTTAGAATGTGACTGACCTGTCATGTTTGTGTTCAGCAATCATGCCCTCACCCTGACCTTGACTACCCCAAATTTATTCAGGCTTGAGCACTGACCTATACATAATTTGTTGTGATCTCACCGTCTGGTTAAACTAAAATACATACTAATGTGATCTAAGCTCTGCTTTGTTTTGTGCTCGATATGTAAACATAATAAAATTCATGCTGCAGATAAAGGGTTACGCATCTTTCCACAGTTAGTGCCTGTCCTCCATTTCAGTATTTGTATGAAATCTCAGTGTCTCCACTTAAAGCAAGGAAGACAACTTGATTATCTGTTATGTAAATGCATTCTGAATATATGTGTGCAAAGAAAAATCTGGAGAGGAAGAATTTTCAAACTTAAACCTTTTATTCTATGTGTAGGTGTTTCAGACTGGTTTCAATGTATGTGCAAATATACACTAATGCAAAGATACAAGCACCCTTATAAAGTTCAACCTAAACTTTGTAACAAGCTTTTTCTTGTCATTAGATCAACAGCTGGTTAAGGAAACATTCTGATGCTAAAACTATTTTTCCCATTAATAGGCATTTGCCATGTAGGGCAGACGAATGTTGCAAATAGGCTTGTTTAATGATATTTGATAGTTGGTTGTTTTGTGGTGGTGTTTTTTTCTTTGTTAGGAAACAAGTCATTTGCAATTTTTTTTCAAACTTAGGTAAAGAGTGCAAAGTGAACTTTAAAAGAAAAACAGCCTTGTGTTTGTAACAAGCTTTTATCTTATATAGTGATTTGCATAAATAAATTTCCAAGTGTTTTAGTGAGGAAGTATGCAGCTTAATTTTTTTTGAGATGCTGAAGCTCAGGCTTCTAGCTGAATTTTGGTGAGCCCTAGTGTCCTGGGATCCAATTTAGTGCATTTCTCCTGTACCACACTTCTCTTAACTTCCTCCACATGTATGTGTTTAGAAATGAGTTTATATTCATATATAACTTTTAAAGAAAAATACCATAAAAAAGAAAAAACAAAACATGACAAAAAACCCCTCAGTTCTTTTGCTGGAGGCTTGCCCTTTCACTGATTCCTACAGCTCATATACTTTCTTCCACTACTTCTTTATTTCTTTCTGAATTCTGTGTTCCTATTAACTCATTCCGTTTCCCCCTGAATAATTAAGTTCAAATCTGGGTTGCATTTGCCTGCCGATGTGATTGGTATGATTGATTCTGCCTATGTGATGATCTCTGTTTTTTCCACTTTTAACATTTTTTTAAAGCTTATTTATTTAAAATTTGAAGCAAGGGCTGCCTTGTCTTACAACATGTATTTGTATATGTCTTCCAGTATTTTCATATTATGCCCCTTGAGGCTAAGTCTTGATTTAAATTGTCTTTGGTGATAATGCTTCATGCTGTGGCATGCTGCCCTGTCAGTTGTGCCAACAACTGTTCATTTGTAGGTTCATGCTGAGAACTGGATCAGGGAATTTTATCTGTGAATTTTTTTGGGGTTTGGATTTTTTTTTCTAAGCCAAAACCAAACAAAAAATCACAAAATTCCCCAAACTAAAACACAAAACCCCTCTAGCCATGGATCCCGTCCATCTTCCCCACAAATGTTTGTGTTGGCTCAGCAATTGATTGGTTGGTGTTGGAGGGGAGAGAATATAATGCCACAAAAGACAATGTATGCTTAAACCCCCAGTCTGCTGGGACTCCGGAGTTGTTAATTCAAGTAACAATGGCAACATTAATGCTGAGAAGTTGTGTTTAACTTTAGCAATTTCATTTCTGATTAGCCAGCTGCTTTGGGATTTCAGGAAGAGGTTTTGAGCTCCTTTGAGCTGAGTACCTCTTCCCTAGTTAGATGCTTTGTTTCCACTGTTGAGGTGGAAGCGGGAAGAAAAGGCAGCCTAAGAGCTTGCTGATGTTTGAAATAGTCTGTTTTGTCAAATAAATCTAAGTAGAATGCTAGGACTGGAAATGGGGGAAAAGATTTATTTACAGTCAGTATTGTTTGCAAGACAGACCAGATGACATGCAAGTTGCCTATGTAAGTACTTCATGTTTTTAATTATTACATCAGCAAATACATTGACTGTTTATGGCCAGGAGAAAATGGAAAAAAAGATGCAATTATTCCTTTTTACAGAGACTAAAAAAATGCTCTAGCTTCTGCTAGAAGATTGTTTAGGTCATAAATCATCTGGAAGGAGGACTATATGGATGCCAGGTCAGCACAGCTTTTAGAGGAGAGTGGATCACCTTAAGGAACTTCTATTTGGGTTTAGGAGTGTATGTGTGTGAGTATTCATGGGATAAGATTTTGTGTGATTTTTTTATGATGTAATTACTGTGATAAGACATCTGCAATATTACATGTTACAACTACATAGTATGTGAATTTTTTCCCTTGATGCTTTTTGGGAAGGAGAGTTTTAGAGGTTATTGCTAGGCCTTCTTACACTCGTTTGCTTTCAAATATAAAATGTCATTGCCCTGCCCTAGTAGTGTAACTAAGACTTGTGTCAAATAGCATGATTTGCTTAGAAAGCTTAGGCTAGAACAAGGAGGGGGGAAAGGGTCATCAGGAGAAAACAGGGGTAGCTTACAGAATTGAAACATCTTTACAGTTTCTCTTTTCAATTTTATTTAGAATGTTTACTTGACTCCCAGATAAGATTTCTATTTTTACCTGGGCGTGCTGGCTCTGCACAGATTTGTGAGCTTTTCTGACTTAACCCTGCTGAATTTCTGCCTGTGTAGCAGCCAGGTGCTAGATTTCTGGCTTCCAGCTTCTCTTGCTCTTTCGGTTCCTGTTCAGTCCACAAACATGGAAAAAAATGCCCCACCCTACTGACTCATTGTGCCCAGAGCACTCCCTATATTCCTGAAATAGGATTAATATCTGAGGCAGTTTGAACAACTCAACAGAGGTGGGTCTGGTTGTCTTCTGCTGAACCTCTTTTTAAAATATCTAGTTTCTTCTCTTAGGTCCATGAATCTTGTCTACATATTCTACCAGGCCTCAGCCCCAAGGTGATTTCCTTATCTTGTATTCATTTAAAGGGCTTCTGCAACAAATACAACTGTTGTAGAAATCAACTAGCATGTAGAATAATCCTTTTAACAGGTTTATTCTGATACTCTGTTTGGTATTTAAGTGGATTTGACTGTATTGTTTAATATGTCCTTGAAGATGGTTCCAAATGAAACCTGCTGCTGTCAAATTCTGTCAGATCTGAGTATGCATACCAAGTGCGTCTGGGAGATGTCAGGCAGTGCTGTAGGCAGTGGGGAGGGGTTGCTATTTATAGGGGAAAACCAGAAGTAGCAAACCACTTACGCTGTTTACCATTGCTCTGTCTACAACTTGGTCTCTCGGATAGTACTCAGAAAGTCTAGTTGCTCTGCAAGGACTCAGAAGAAGTTATTTCCCTGTTACACAGGCAAACTCATGTTCTTTTGCCTGTTATTCTCTTCTCCACCTTACACAGTATACAGTTGTCTAGTGTCTAAGCCCAGGGGCAGCTGTGCTACTGTATGTATCCCTTTAGCTTGTTTTGCTTTGAGATCAAAGGACTGTGTGAAGGCAAATGTCAATTATTAATTCTTGGTTTTAAAAATACACAAAGTGACACACTTTTTCCCTTTGATTGAAGTAAACAGCAGTCTACTTCTTCCTGTCAGCATACTGTGCAGCCCTGTTGTAGTGTCTCAGGTTTTGAGTTCCTGCAAACAAGTGCATCCTGCAAAGGCCCGTATTTGGCAGTGAAATAGTCAGCAAAATGCCTGAAAAAGAACATTACAACCTTGAGCCCAGCCCTTTGGAATGTAGCAGGTTCCTGATAAAGCAAAAATTGGGTGGGTGAAATGTTTTTCAGAGAAGCAAGCCTGCCTGTAGAAAGGAATAGTGTTTAAGACGTTGTGAGTCCTGTCGTTAAAAAATCTTGGGGTTTGTTTTAGGTATATTGAAATAGAATTTAATTATATTAAATTCTGTGTAAAGCTTATGAGTAGTGTTAATTATTTACTTTTAAAAGGATTACTTGTCATTCTAACATCACAAAGTACTGTTTTGGAAGTTGGCTTTAAAAATGCATATAAGGATTGTAATCTGTCTAGGGAGTGAAGAGGGAAAAACTCAGTCTAGGATTTTCTGTGAAGGGAAAGAAGAAAGATACACACTACCAAAAATGAATTTTTCTTTCCAAATCTTCTTACACTATCATAATGATACGGCCTTATCTGCCCTTGAGATCTGCAGCTGTTTTAGAAACATGGATAAGTTAAACTATCAATAGCCTGTTCATTCAGGGAAACAGGCTCTGATAATTCCAAATAAAGTGTCTGAGATCATCTGCGGATGATGGTCTGGGATCTTGACCCTGAACTTCTGTTCTTAGTTCTAGAACTTAACCTCTAAGACTGTCTCCATTACATACATCTCAACTGTGAAGTGGTAACATCGATGGTAAATAAGCTTTATCCTGGCTCATCTCTGTCTGTGGTGGTTAGATAAGTATGGTTTAACTTTTGTTGTTTTCACCAGTTCTGCGAGAGCCCTGCAGTGGGTAGGGCCTAAAGGGAAAAACTAGTTAAATCCACATAACCATCTTGTCTTTCCATTATTACTGCCTTTCTGTTGGCTTATTCCACAGTTAATTGAATGATGAAGAGCTATACCAGTGACCACAGCTTCTTTATGTAACCAACCAAACAGCTATTTTTTAATTACTAATGCATGTAAATAGGCCGAAGCTATAGTTTGTGTCTCATTATCAGACTCTGTACTAGGAAGCTCTTCTCTTTGTCTTTCTCTCCAAACATTTCTGCAGCACCTAGCACAATAGAATCTAGGGTTTTGACTTTTGTTCTCTTAACTACAGTGCAAGTGACACTTCTTTTGCCTGTAACAGTTGCTAATTGAATGATACTTTGCAATACAGAAATTATGTGGCAGGAGAATATTTCAGGGAAGTCCAGTCTGTTCTCCCCCTGAGTAAGCTTAAGAAATCAACCCAGCCTCTAGCTGGTAACAATGGAGGAGACAGGAATTAAAAAAATTTCAGTTTTCCTGTGCTACAGGATCGACTTCTACACTAACCGGCTTTTCTTATTTACATTTCTCCAAAGGCAGATCTGTATGTTGGGGGTTTTTGGGGGGTGGGTTGATGTTTAGTTTAGTGTTTGGTTTTGGGGTTTTTTTGGTGTGTTGTTTGTTTTTAAGTGCTTGGAAAGGTGCATTTACAGTAAAGGTCATTTGTGTTTCTGATTGACTTACTAACCAGTAAGTTCCTGCCAGAATAGTACTCTCCTTAAATTTTAAAGCCTTCCAGGTAGGTCTCATTAACATTCTGTCATAAGATCAGTGAGAGACGCTGGTGTACTCACTCAGCAAAGGAATGCAACTGTGTTGTGAGTGGTATACTATTGAAGTCTACAAACTGAGTACCTTCCTTGCCGCAGCTTTGCCCAGGTTTTCACTATCCAGTGGTCTATTTATACTCCTTACACTTGGGGTTTTTCCATTATTATTGTTTCCAAAGCTCCTTTACTGGGCGCTCTGCTTGTTCTACCTCTTAAGGAGAACTTTAAAATTTTAAGTTGCTAATGCTGTGAATCAGCAGCTCCCTAAACCAGTCTTTGGGGTGAGTCTGTTTACACTAGTATCAAGAAATAAGGCGGTACTGTTCAAAGGAAAAAGAAATACCCAGCCCTCAGGGAGTGTACCATCTGAGTGGAACTGTACCTACACAGCTCTCTTGACTTTCTTGTGAATAACCCTGCAGTGTTAAGCCCTCCTGTTTGTTCACCACCTGCTAACTCATAGCCTTCCACAATCACACAGTTTGTTAGAGAGGACTCGACTCTTATTTTGAGCTAGTGTTGGTAGGATTCTTGCCCTTCCTAATGCAATGGAAGGGAGAACTTGACTTCTGCATTGGGAAATTGCTTTTATCTTCAGGGTTAATCTCTCTTTTGCCCAGCTGTGCAATCTGAACTGTCAGACATTGAGCCTAGTCTATCTCTTGATCCCTGGCTATGATTTTAGTTGCTTTTTTCTTGACCACTGAGATACGCTCATTTTTGCAGTCCCATAAAGTTAAGATTACTTCTGCCCCGCGCCTGGGAGCAGAAATGTATCTTCCTCAGAAGTGGCTGCAGTCATCTCAGATGCTGACTTCCTTCCTTGTTGCCAGAGTTTTTGCTTGTGTGGTTTTTTTTTTCCTCCCTTCTCAGTGTCCTTTAGCATTCCAGTCTTTCCTAGTCTGTACGTGCCATCCGTGGTTCAGTTTCACATGTGATTAGTTTCCTCTTTGGTGCTGAGCTCTCTATCCTAATTAAACCCTAATTGCTTTCTGATGCCTGGGTTAGAGTCCTTTCTGTGTATGATTTGCTGCTGCATGAACCCACACTCACTCATTAGACTAGCTTAGCCATATAATTGAGCCATACCCTCAGCAGTCTTCAAAAACCAAATGCATTTTATTTCTGACTTTTTGTGTCCCTATCTCAACATTATGCTTTTTAGGGTTTTTGCGGGGGGGGAGGAAGGCTGCGACTGTAAGCAGCAGCCTTGGGGAAGCTGTGCATCACGTGGATAGGAGCCTGTGGACTGTTGGAGGGGGCTAATGGACTTGGCGGGGTGCTTCTGGCTCCACTTCTGCTAAAACAGTTATTGTTTATCCTTCATACATAGCACATGTGTTTGGGCTCAGGTGACTGACGGGAGTTGGGCTATAGAAAACAGGAGCATATGAAGGGAGAGCAAATAGCTTGAGATACCTGAAAGAATTTTAAAACACTAAAACAGCCCTTTATCTGCTTGAAGCCATTTGTTCTGTTACCTTTGATACACCATGTGTTTATTGCCCCCAGTGGTCGCTGTACTTGTCCTATAAGTTGCAGCTGTACTGAGTAGCAGCATAGTTGTTGCAACTACACTGTGTTTGAGTTGCCTCGTAAGTATAACTTTGATCAAGAAGGTTTGTGAAGAGTGCTGCCACGGAATGTGTAAGCCCAGCCTTAAGGAAAGGGCTGTAGTTCTGTTGTTGCCAGGACTCCTCCCTGCCCCCCCGCCCCCCCCCCGCCTTTTTTTTTCTGACTGCACTTTTCTGAAGAAAAAAAAAGCAAGAAAAAAAGCACCCAGTACTAAAGTGGTGGGGTGACAACGTCTGCAAATCAACAGCATGACAATAAAGAGTATCTAGTTATATTGCTCTGCTTTCATCTCTAAAAACTGCTGTGGCACCATTTCTAGATACAAGATATAGGCAGGGGTTTTCCAGAACAAGTTGCTCGTGACCCAAAATGGACCAGCCAGAGGGAGAATAAGTAGCTGTCACAAACCAGATGAGTAAGTTGCCTGTCTGATCCATCCTGAAATGTCTGACCTGTCAAAGCTGTGAGAATCTGGGTATATGCTGGAGGATAAGCCATATTTACATAACATCTTGGAGGGTGTGCGAGAGAGAGGTGAGGTTGAGGGGGGTGGGAAGAGGTGACGTTTAATCCCTTGCTTGCTGAACTGTAAAGGTTTGCTTTGTGTTGGTCTGCTCCCCTGGCTTCCCTCTTACTTTAATGGTTGTGATGAATGACAAATGGAGGCAGAGCAGTGAAAACAGGAAACGTAATCCCTCAGAAATAACTAGTGGGGAAGGGAGGGAAGAAACTTTGAAAGAAGGAACCCCTGCTTTCATGGGGCAGCCCCACAGAGCAGCTAGTGGTTTGTCAAGGAGAAGGAGCTGCTGTTCTTTGACCAGGGGGTCGTCTTGATTTCCTGGTAGGGAGAGGAAGGCCTAAAAGTAGGGGACCTGTAGTCTGTCCTGTGTTGTTTTTATGTGCGTTTTGGATAGGCTGTCATTTATATTCACATGTTGTTTATAGATTGCAGAGGCCCTCAGTTTTCTCTAGCTGTGAGAAGGGAGCATTGCTTCTGTATTGTCATTCAGTCGTTTAAAACCAGAAGGGGTGAAGGAGGGATGACTGCATTAGCTGTATCTGTGTAGGGAGAGAGCCATTTAGAGCAGTTAGAGGCTCTCAGTAGGAGCTGTACTGCCTCAGACTACTTGTCTCATTTTGCTACCTCTGGGCCCTACTCATTGATTGCTACTAAGTAAAAGAGAATGGGAGATTCACAGTATTATTGCACACCAGTAGAGTTACTGTTTGCGGGGGAGCAGACAGAAAGGTTACGATGGCCACAACAAAAGCCTCTCTGTCTGTGGAGCATTTTAGGAGCCATCGCGTCGCTGGTTGGCAAGGTTGAAGGCTCAAGGTTACCACAAAACTAGATGAGTAGCTGTTGGAGCAGTGAAGCCTGCTTACCTAGAACTGGTAAACAAGGTTCTTCTAAAGCATGCTCCAGTCAGGCCTTCCTCAGCTCCTGTCGGCTGATCATCTTACTGGGGACAGTAAAGGGCAATTTGTCATATGACTGCACAGTCCTGTTGCCCAGTAATACAAGAAAGTCTGAATTGAATGGGATCCGTTTAGTATGGCAGGGAAAGTGGGACTGTTGAGGGGCAATGTGCTATGCCTCTTTGCACTTCTGTCATCTTCTCATGGAAGATGAAGATGATGATTTCCTTTGTAAATTGGTTTGAACTTTATTTAACACAAAGGGAGATGAAATCCATACCAGAACTGCCTGTGGGTGTGTCTGAGCTCTGCCCCGTGGCAGCTCTCTTCATTAGAAGCAGCCAACAGCACTAGAGAGACCTGGCTGTGTTTGCTTGTTCCACTTAACTTTGGTTTGGATGCCTTTCCCGAAGCATGCAGCTTTATAATATCTCCTCTGTAATAGCTAGAGGGTGAAAATGAGTTATATGGATTACTACTTTGAGCCTTTTGTTCCAAAGTAGAGCCTTTGTTAATGGAAGAAGTGGTCTCATGCCTGTGCGTATGAACTGCTCAGTGAAGTTTGGTGGTTTGTAGTTGTGTGGAATGTGGCAGTGACTTGGATGCTGCAGAGTCGGGGCTCAATAAAGTGATACAGGAAGGGTAGGTGAAAAATTGGATGGCTTGCCTGTTTATTTCCTGTTTTCTTATGACTTCTCGTGGTCGTGTATGGATCTATAGCAATGTTTATTTAACTGTAATTAAGTCAGTATTACAGAAATTTACCTGTCTGTATTTTCAGGGAGATTCAGCCTATTTCAGCCACTACTTGTATGTTTATAAATGTTCTAAGAGTTTGAGAAATACCATTTGGATGGCTCTTGCACACTGGCCTCTCTGCAGCTCTGCTTCCATTCTTGACTTCCTCAGAGTGCTGCTGCTTAAGTATTTGCCCCATCTAACCCCTGTTAATCCAAGAGTTTAGTGCTCAAACCTCTGCTGCCTGGCTTGCCTCTTAAGTTTGCAAGGGGACATGCAGAAAACAGCTGGTAGACCAGCTGACAGCATTAAAAACCAGAAGGTGCTGTCAAAGCTGAGCTGGTGTTAATTAACTGACTTGTGCTGTGGCATGTAACTCCATATTTAACTTGAAAATTGCAGGATGGGCCAATGCCTGAGAGGAGTGCGGCATGTCTACATTTGAGTTTCACAGTTTACTTGAGTTTGAGGGATACGGATTGTTTAGTTAGAGGAACACGGAGAACTAGGGGAAGATGCAGAAAAATTTCAAAAAGTGAACACGCATTTAGTGTGTTAGCTCTACATGGGGTAAATGTTATCTAAGTGTATTACATTGATTCTCCTATTGTCCCTCCCATGGTTACTATGCTAGTTTTGCTTACCATTTTTTAAGGACTGAACTTGGAGAACTGTTTACCATGTTTTAAGGACTGAACTTGGAGAACTTGGCTCCAGGGAAAACTGTAGCTTTTCCTGCTGCTGAGATTCACTTGCTGCTGCAGCCACCCTCCTAACTTGCTGCATTCGGTTCCAGCTGGAGTCTGCTAAGAGCTTTCACTTGCTCAGCTGCTGCTCCTCTTCTGTGACTTTTTAACTTACCACTTGTTCTGATCCACCTGTTGCCTGTGGTATGGGAGCTTGTTGCATGCCGCATTATGGTATCTGCGTGCTGGCTGCCTGGCTGTGGGGCAGGACTGAGATCCTCCGGCAGCGTGCCAGCGCTCGCGTGGTGCTCGATGGCACTTTTGGTTTGTTCCAGTCGTTCGTCACCTGGATCTCGCCAAAGGCTGGCTGATGGAAGCTGTGGGTTACCATGGCTAAGATGCTTTGTCAGACAGGCTTTTCTCCTCTCCTTATCCCAGAAAGGCTGCAGACAGGCAAGGTTGTACTGTGCTTCACTTGTTCTTTTTTAAATTCTCCAGCCTTAGATGGGCTTGGAATTTCCACAACGTTAAAAATTAGCCCTCAGAATAAATAACTGCAAGCTGAAAGGAAGGAGAGGATGTCAATACATGGGCATCTGTGGGCTTGTTCCGTTACCTCCCCCCTTTTCTTGAGTCCTTTTTTCCATGCTTGCTGATGCTCTCCCCTGAGTGCAGTAAGGGAGAACACCCTTCTCCCAGCCCCCACACCTCTCCCCTGCAGCTGCCAAGTGAGAGAGGCACAAAAGATGTCTGTCTGCTCGCCTCATGGACACAGCTGATGGCTCAGCAGTGCTTTAGAAACTTCTGCTCTGCTACAGGTGCTGGGGAGGGGAGGGAGTCAGGGGGAATGAACACTCTGGTGCTGTTTTCTTGTGGTCTGGGCAAAATTCCTGAATTTTTATCTGCTGCAGTGAAGAGCAATGGGAAGGGTTCCTCCCACCATATACACACTGTGGAGCCTTTGGATCTTTGGACTTTTTCTGCCCAGTGTAGCAAGATGGGTTTTCCTCTGCCAATTAAACAGATCTGTTTGTGAAAGAACTGTAGATTGATTTTAGAGTACAAGTGCCTTTGTCAAGGTTGTTGTGCACGTCTGGAACAAGAGATTTGTTTTTTAAGGGGAGGATTTGCAAGTCTAGTTTGCTTTTCGGAAGTTCTGTGCATTGTCTGAGTGGTACTCCGTGACTTCTAAATATTCATCACTTTCAAAGGGATTAGTGAAGGTAGTTCTCAGCCTTTCATAAGAAACCTACCCTAGAAATGCATGTATTTTTACACATTCTGAGCAAAAACTCTGTTGATTCTTCTACATGAGAAAGTGGATTTCTTCCTAGACAGCAAATGTCTTAGAGGCTGCAAGTTCAGCTCTGATTAACAGCCACTTGGATCAGTTTAGAATCTGTTGTAAATTAAAGTGCCCAGGCAAACTTTGTTCATCCATATTTGTTTCGATAAGGGAGGCCGGAAGGTGGTGAGAAGAAATAGAGAGGAGCACAGAAGACAGAATGCTATTTTTGGTTGCGACAGGGATGCAAAGAAGTTCTTTGTGTAAAGGCTGGGGGAAAGGAGCAATCATCTTTGATAACAGAAAGACTTTCTGTCTGTAGTCCTTGTGTTTAGGTACTGCGGAGACTGTGCTATCTCCAGTTACAAAGCAGTACAGTAGGGGTAGTGTAAAGTGTGACAGAATTTTCTGCTTGTGTTTTAAAAAGAAAACTGTCACCTAATTACATGTATGTATTTTGGATTTGTAAAGCTTCCAAAAAGCTTACTGCTTGGACAGACATTCATTGAAAACTCTGAAGATGAAAAAAACCTGCATTTTTTTTATTATGTTTGTTTTTGCTGATAAGCTTCATGCATCATCTGCCAAGAAATTACTAATCAACAGGAACAGAATGATGGCTGGCTGTTCTCAGGTGCACAGTCAATTCATTAACTTTGGCACATCTGTAGTCAGTACCATTCAAGATGACACTTAATATTGGTTACCACAGTTTTCTGGGTTTAATTTAGTGTTGTTTCTATCTCCCTGGCAAAACATGAGGTGGTTCTTGCATTGGCTTGTTTCTTTCCTTCAGTTTAGTGGTAACCACACCCAGAGTTCAAGCCCCAGCACACTTTACATTCCTCATTCTTTCACTGCTGAAATACTGTCCAGAAAGTGCCAATAAATTTGTTTTGGGGAATATGTTTTTTTCTGTATGAACTGAAGTATCTCGGAACATACTGTAGCCTCAAATCTAAATGTGTTATGTACACCTATGAAATCTTGAAAAAGAAGGTTCTTCAAAGCTCTGCCTGGCATATTTGAAGCGTTGTCTGTGTGAAACTCGGTGATTTAGAAAAGCCTTGTAGTACCAGCTCTGAAATCCTCTTCATGTCTCCTGTTTTGATTTGTGCATGTGGACGTAACAGAAATAAACTCCCTTTTTGCTTAAAAAAAAAGGTGCTCTGCAGAGTATGACACCATTTATTAAAGTCTGGTTCCAGAATATTTTAAAGCTGACTTGTTTCAACTGAATCAATATGTTCACTTAGGATGATGGTTAGTTAGGGATACTCTTTTCATGGGAGACTGTGTCCTCTTTTCGCTGCAAAGCTGGATTTATAAATGAAAGTTAATGGAATAGCTCAATGAAAAACTTGTGTCTTTTGGTGTACTTTTCTGTAGCATTTCTTTGCCAGTCCAGTCTTAAGGCTTAATCAAGGTCAGGCTTCATACTGCAGCTGAAAACTGGTATGAGACAAGGGTGATTTAATAAATGAATTGACTTTGGGAACGCCTCGGAAACATGATTTATCTCTGAGCAAGCAGCCAGACTCCTTGTGCTGGTACAATAGAGTGATGTTCCCACAGAGCTATCCAACTGGACCTGCATGCTGTCACCTCTCCTGCCAGGAGCTGCTCCTCCCTGCCTTTTGGTGTCCACACATCTCTGTGAATGCACACCTGCCCTGGTCAGCACTAGGGCTGTAGAAACACCTACATAATTTCTTAATTCCACATGTCAGAGAAGCAGCATACAAAGCATGTAACGTTGCCACTTTTTACCTGTAGTGATTTGTAATCTGTGAATATGTGTGTGATAATGAATATCATTAGGCAGGATTCTTCATTTGAACTGGCATTTGTCCTTTCTGGTCTGTGATACCTCTGGGGTAATTGTTTCCCGAACCATCTCTTTGCCATCTTCCTACTCCGTAGACGTCTACTTCAACAGACTCAGGGCATGTCTGTTGTCCCTTCAGCTTCATGTCCCTCCTGTCACTGTAAGGTGATGTAGAGGGAAAGAGGTTTTTATCACTGCAGTAATCCTCAGGCAGCTGCTTCTTCTGGTGGTGAAAAACTACTTCATACTCTCCAGGAGGCTAATGTCTTCAGAATTTGTTGAATAACTATGTTATGGCTGCAGTCATAATAAGCTATAATTGCAGGCAAATGCATGTACAAGTTGGTGGCTGACACTATTTTTGTGCATGCATAATGTCCTTATCTGTGTTCTTTGCGATTCTTAGCTGTTGCAGTCTGGTCTTACTTGCTCTGCTGTAGCAATGTTGAGATGCTCCTTCTCTAGGAAATCTGGTTTTATAATGTTCTAAAAGCAAGACAGACACACTCCCGTACATATGCTGTAAAAGATGTAGTTCTGATGTTACAGTTTGCCACGCAGACATTATCCAACGTTTTAAATGTCTTAAGGAGTGTGTTAAAATTTTTTTCTTTTTTTGCATCACAATGTGCAGAATTTTTTTTCTTTTTGGTGCTTCAGCAGTAAGGCCTTTTCTCTCCTCACTTCTGTGCAGTGTTTGAAGTGTGAACTCCTTTGAAACTCTTGTTTCAGGAAATGATACACAATCTGATTCATTGACACTTTGCTGTTTTGGCATCCAGTGTCGTCCATATGCATATAAGTGAATTTGTTTGGTGAGCATAAGAGCTCTGACCCTAGTATTCTTTGGGACTGTAACTTTTTCCTTCTTGCGAAGCGTACAAGACATGTGGAGTGGTTTGGTCACCTGGAGCATCACAAACCTCCTCTGCTCCAACTACTCATGCAAATGTTGTCATGAAAGTGAAAGCTATCCTTAACTGGGGCAGAGTCTGTGCAAAGGCTAATGTATACCTTCTCTTCCAAAGTCAGTGTAAGGAGGCGAGGACTCCTGCAGAGCTTCATGCAGCAACTAATTTCCCTAAATATTTAATTGCATGGTGTAAGTTACCCATTGATGTGTGTACAGTGTGGTCTTCCTTATCTGTGTATGCTGCACAGAGTGTACTGCTTGTATAGCCCCTGAGCATACTGTGCAACTTGTCAAATCTAAATCAGTTTTCAATGGCTTGCCCCAGGGTTACTCCTTTTCCTCACTGAAGGGTACTTTCCTGCTTATTTTAATTACAAGTGTTTCTTCGTTCTATTTTAAATAAAATACTGTATCTCTTTTTTTTTCTTCCCCTAAATTGATAGGCAGTCTTGCAGCAAACTATTGGGGGGCATTGATTAAACAAAGTATTTGGATTTGCTTATCTAAGTGCTTTATTTTACAGAAACAACATAAAGAATCAAAATAGGTCAAATGATCTGCAGATGCTTGCTGTGCCTGCTTGGACTTACTGAGAGCATCTTGCTTTGTGTGTTTGTGTTTCTGGAGGAGGGGTTTTGTTGTGTTTTAAATTGAATTATTTTGCAAATTCATTTGTCTCTTAAGGAGCACATGCTCCAAAGCACTGAAGTATTTGACTTTTTAGTGTTTCTTGTAGTGTTTCTAGTGTTTCTTCTAACCATATGTTCTGACATATAGTCCTACTGGCTTCAGTAGAAAGAATTTTCTCAAATGAATTACAAGAATCTTTTTTAGTAACGATCTCTTCCTTATTTCTTTGTCCTGGACCACAAGTATCTCAAACTTTTAATGGGGAAAAAACCCAGTTTCTGAGGGAGATAGCAGATCTGTAAATTTTTAAGCCCACGGTAAATATTTCAGTGTAGTATGTATTGGGACCACCTCTGGAGTTCAGATTAGAAATGTCTCTGAAATGTAGACTATCTGCTGAAGATCAGTGCTGACAAGCATCCACATAGGATTCAATTTAGCAGGAGAAACCAGCTTGGAAGTGGCAGCACAGAGAAAAATCTACATAAAGTACTAGGCAGCATTTTGATGAACAGAGCACATTCTTCCAGTGCGGAAACACTGTCTCAGCTGTTTGAGTAAGAATTTCCAAATGTTTAATAGTGCAGACTTGTTTTCTTGTATCTCATTTCTGAGACTTTATTTCATCTTAAGTCTAAAGATGGAACTCCAGTTTTATAATGGCAATTGCCATGCTGATAGCTGTCTTTAGGAATGTGGCAACAAGCTTAAAAGCATCAGAGAATGCAGCGCATGAGCATAAATGAGAAGCACAGTTACTGAAATGGGTTTAGGAATTCAGTTAATCTGCTTGTGTATTTCTCAAAATACTGTCTTTTGTTTATTTTGGGGGACAAGCTTTTCTCTAGCAAGATCTGCAGTGTGACACGGGTACAGGATACTAAACAAAAACAAATTTTAAAAGTGCATCTATTCCAATATAGCTTAAGGAGATAAGAATGCTGTGCTGTTTGGAGTGCAGTTTCTCTGCCTGTGGGCAACAGCATACGCACTTAAGGTGCACCAAATAACTTTTCACACACCCTGCTTAAATCATACCATTGTATTTTGGGACAAAATAAGAGGCAGGACTTTGGCATTTCCTGGCATTTGTTGAAGCACTAGTACTACAGTACATTTTTAAATCCTCCCCCCTTCTTTTTTGCTCAGTTCTCTCTCTGACACTTTCAAGTATTGCTACCTATGCCTCCCTGTAAAGGATGAGATGGCAAAACTTCCTCATCTGTTAGACTGTGGTCTTCAAATTCCTTTCTGTTAAAGGGAATTAATGTGGCTAAAGGCTGGCTTAAAAAGCTTTGCCTGTACGTGATGCTCTCCAAAGAATGGTTAAACACATAAGCTATTTGCCCTCCGTTTTGCTAGGGAAGAGAACTAATTTTCTTTCCTGCGGAATTAAAAGATTTGGCTACTTCCTGAGCCTAAAATAATGTGCCTTGTTGCTTAAACCTTGTTAGTAAGCTGAGACTTGCTGAAGAAGCATTTGCTTCTTGCACTCCTCAACCTGTCAAGTTTTCAGATTATCCTTGCTTGTGTTCTGCTAGTAGAGACCAGGTGGAAAATAATAAAGCCTCTCTGCTTATCTCTGGTCAGCACTGACTGAAAGGGAGGACTTATCTCTCCTCCCCATGTGTCCTAGAGGAAGCCAGGCTGAAGCAGTGAATCCCAGTTCTTAACAACAGGAAAACCCAGAATTTGACTTAAAGGAGATGATTGATTGGAGAAAACAAAAAAAATAATTGAGATTGGTGTCAAGTTGCTGAAGCTATATTTGTGGTCTGCTGAGGTATGGCAGTGACCCGGCTGCCTTCCCACTGCAAATACTGAGCTCCTCGAGCTGCGGGAACTCCTCAGGCTGAACCAGCAGCCTGGTCATATGTGCTGAAGGTCAAAGAGCATCATCCTACGTGTTTATTTTTTTTTTATCTGTTGAGGAGTCATTCTGTAGAAGCATGCGTTAACAGGTTCCAGCTCAGTGAAGACAGTGAGACTCCAAATAGTCTTTATACAGCCTGCGTGAGAGAGCGGACGGATGGTGGTGGGATATATGCAGGAGCTGCCTTAATCTTTGTCTTGGTTAAGGTTCCTCATGTTGCAATGCCTTGATAGCAGATGCTTTGTATTCCAAAGCATGATTTTAAGAGAAGTGGAGGATGTGTGAGAGAGGGATGCTCTCATACAATGACCTTCCTACCTGTAAGCTCTCAAAATAATAATGCATAAGAGTTCAAGAAGATGCCGAGTCAGTTACTGTATAAGCTCGTCCGAAGACCAGCTGTTAGGACTAGTATCCAAGAAATCACAGCTGAAGGGAGTGCGTAGGGGTAAAAACTATAAATACTATGATTATGAATTTGTGACTGATGTTTCTCCATGCCCTTGCAGAAGCTTTGATTAAAGGATTGGTAGTAGGAAAGGTAAAAGAGGAGTAAAGCGTGGCATCCATAAGAGCTCGATTGCAAAATACTGCTTTGCGGCTTGGTGGTGATGGTAATATATGTGAGATTTTGGGGGTCTTGGATTTATGTAATTCTGAAATTCTGCTGTTTTGTGTGGCAGTGTGTTTTATTTGTTTCTATAGTAACTTAAAGGTGCATAATTTTTCCTGTCTCAGAAAGCTCCTCTTGAATGATGCTTTGGAATTTCCCTTCTTTGCAATTGAATAATTTGGTCCTTAGCTATGTAGGCTACCCTAATTCACTTAGCAAATCCTCCTTGCTACGAAAATTGATTTGTTGTGTGTGTACGTCCTGGCAAGCGGCTAGCCTAAGAAAAGTGGAGTTATTGTTACCTGTAATAACAGACTTTTGCCCAAAGATCTCCAAATATGTTTTTTTTTAACTTTAAAGTTCCAAGTATAAGTAGATATAATCTCAGTTTGAAAATGGAGGAAGTCAAGGCATTGCTGGATACTAATCTGCTTCTTCCTAAAGTCTAACTGTTCACTTGCTGAACAAAATACCCTAATCTCCTTAGCTGTTGTTTTTCTGTCCTATATCCTGATAGTAATGAATAAAGTAATAAATTTAGCACATCTGTACATTTTAGAAAGAGAAAAAGTAATGGAAAATTTGGATGTTGGACAAACAGCCACTTTTCTAAAATACTGAGGCTCATCCCTATTACATGAAATGAATTGATGTCCCAGATGGTGAAACACAAAGGGATTAGATATACAGCAGGATTTTGTGCCTTGTATTGTCTTAGTAACCATGGTGCCACGCTGTCAAACCTTACAAAAGAGTTTCCTAGACACTTTTCCAGTGATTGCTGTGAATCACCGACTATTTTTTTTGTAAGACTTTGTACCATATGCAAAATACAGGGAAGTACAAGTTTGTTGTGCGCTTCTCAGGAATAAAGAACTGCCCAAGTGATACTGAAAGTAGTGATAGATTTTGCCAGTTTCCAGAGCAGTCTGATTGCATTCAGAGAGCTGTAATGTTATAAGCAATTGAATTTAAATTACTAGAATACTCCTAATTTCCAGCAGTCCTGGAGACGTGGAAAGTGCTTTCTGCTTTGGATTTCCTGCATGCCAGGACTTTCTTTCTCCAGCTGTCATTCTCAGAGAAGCTACCTTCTCTTTGCCATCTTGTCTTTTTGGACCTGAATTCTCTGTTTGTCACCAGCTCTTCTACTCTTCTTTTTCTCCTTAGTTTAAATTTTTGTTCCTGCCCTCGTGGAAAGAAGCTTTGGTCCTACTAATTTGCAGCTCTAGCTCACTTGGTGCAAAGCTGTTTCCCTGCAAGTTAGTTTTATCCTTTGTGGCAGAATTTTGATATAATTCTTATGTCATTGGGGTCATCCATTAACTACTGCTAGGAGAGGCATTAACTCATATGCACGTATAATCTATTACACAGCTGACATTAGATGTGTTCTTCATGTAAGGAGGAAAAGGGTTTCAATTCCTCTAATGCAGTAAAAATCTCTGTAGCTAGGAATTCCTGACTCTTTGGATGGAATACTGAAGGAGCATTCAGAAATTATTTGGATTGTTTCCTTTGTGCAGAAAAAAGTTGTTTGATGGGCTTCTGTTTAAAGCAACTGCTTTTTTTATAACTTCTATTTCAAGCCTTTTCTTCAATCTTTTCTTCCATTTGTTCTGGACAGTACTGCAGGACGCCTGTGCTCCATTTCTTGCAAGTAATGACATCGCAATAAATACCATTTCTTTTTCCATGTGCAAGCTCTTTTCATCCCTGATCGAGAGCCTTGCTTTGCAGGATCGCTCTCATGGGCTCTGCTATTTAAAGAATGGAAGAGTTTTTGGCATTGAATGCCAGTGTGTGTAATACTTCTCGTATCCAGCATGAGAACAACAAAGAGAAAGACTAGCACTAGAACAGGGAAATAAGTTTGACTAGGCCTGTTGTTGTAAGTATTAAACATATAAAATAAGTAGCTGTAGTAGTGGTTTATGATAGTGTTTAGTTATACATGGTGAAACTAAATGGGAACCTGTTACCATTTAAAGATACTAAGCATGAGGGATACTAAGCATGTCCAAGGTCATTCCTTCCGTCCCTTAGATCAAACTCAACAATTACTGAGTGGAGAGAGAGATTTAAAATACCCAACAGCTAGATGGGGAGTAACTCCTGACATAAAGACTTCTATTCATGGCTTCTCCTCCTGCCCCCTTTCTTGCTGGCCTTAAATATATATTTTATACACAACATTTGAGCATATTAGTTGAGCTGTTTTTGGTAGGTTCAAAATGGGAACGTGGTGTTTTGAGGCTAGGCACTCAACCACAAAACTAGCTGCGCTGATTGCATGGTGCCTAAAACTTCCTGGCGCTCAGTGCAGCCTTGGCCTCCTATTGTTTGCAGGCCTCCAGATGTGGAGGGCTGTGTACATGACCCACACTGACATTCTTAGGATCTCAGTAATGTATGGACAGCTTCAGTAGGAAAATGGATTATTAACAGAATTTGAAGGAGGTGAGAATCTTTACTGGATGTGTCTTCTTCAGAGTTTCTTACCAAACTGCATAGCGCAACCTGCTGTGTTTCAGGCCAGGTATCCTGGCATCTATACAGCTATAAGGTGTAGCATTCTTCTTCTTCTGTGAAAATGCTTGGGACAGTGAAATAGGAATATTCACATACAAAAACTTTGCCAGCCTTGACTTCTTGGCAGACCTTGCAGGCTAAGCAAGAGAAGTCTTAGGTTGTTGGAGGATATCAGGCGAGAAGCAGCTTTACATTCTGGTCAGAGGGAAGCAGTGGTGGGGAGGGGGGGGGCAAGCCTGTCCTATCTAGAGGTCAGAGTAGAAAGAAAATGCTTTTACTGGGAGAGAGGGACATGTTAATTCTGGGCTGTTTATATGCCTGAAAGGCAAGTCTGGATTTGACTAAGAAATTGTATATCCAGAGAGAAGCTTATTTTGCAATATGGTCATTTCAAGTTTTTGCTGAGAAGTGGGTTTTAAACATTTGCCTTTTGAACACGGAAGCTTTCTTAATGCCTGCTAGTGCACATCTCTCCACATTCCCCAGTATAAGGCACAGCATGATTGCCGAACTCCCATGTGCCAGTAGTATCTGCTGGTTGTTTACATACACCTGGTGAGAAATAGCATCGATCAATAATGTCCCTGTGAGACTGGTTCGTGGGATGCCAAGATGCGTGATGGTCTCTAGTAAACACTAGTTCCACTTGTGCTGTTTGCGTGCCCTGGTGTGGAGGAGCGGGGCCTGAGTTCCTGTGTTTAAGGGGTGTTCTGGGGTTAAGCACCATTTGGTGCACTGCTAGTAGCTGTAGAGTTAATACTGTCATTTGACAGGACCCCCTGTTGCAGTAACTGCTTTTCCCTGATTCTCCAAGAGTGAGAATCCATAGTGAGTGCATGCTGGGTTGTTATGCCACCGTTACCTAGTGTCTGTGTCATCCCCTGACACCTTCTGCTGGGAGAAGTGCCAGCCTTATGTAAAGAGGCCCCTCTGAGAGTGGCTGATAGCCAGTAATCCCTTTAGAAAAGCCTGCGCGCTGTGAGACTGCTGTGCTGAAGATCCTGCTGTTACTAAATTTTGCATTTCACCCTTGGCTTTTTGCCAGGTCCCATGGGGAACTTGGTTTCCAAGAAGCAGTTACAGAAAAGGAATAGTGGCTGCTCTTCGCTAGGGACCTATCAGTCAGTGCTCATCCCTCCCTGTGAGAGGGAGGCAGCCATGGAAGGAGGCTCACGTGTTAGGCTCAAATCCTCATAACCAAGACAAAACAGCAGCAGGAATACTTTGTGGTACTCTATTAAAATAGTCCCTTGTGTGAGCACGTCAGGTCCTGAGACTCTCAGGACTGCCTTTGCTCCTGTGACCCTTTGTGCCTCAGAGGCAGAACAGCTGGTGAGCCTGACTCCAAGTTGACTGCAGGTTCAATTTAAGATTAAATTTTCAGGCTTTGGAAGAGGAACCTGGCAGTTGCAAGATCCTGTAGTGACTAGTTGAGAATAGGGGTAGTGACTAAGGTTGAGCAATCAAGTCTTTTGGTTAACATGCAGTTTATGTGATGTCCAGGCCATCATAGTGCCACCCTTTGGCAAGGGGCAGCTGTGGTTTTTTTCCCTTCTTATTCCCCTCCCACTTGTCAACATCAGATGCTAATCGTAGGCAGGGGAGAAACTGTACCTAATCTTGCAACAGGGTTGGACGGAGTGTGGATCCTCATGCCTGTTGGAGAGGCATACTAATCAAAGGCAAGAGACCCCATCTGCTTGACATAAAACTGAGGGTTCTGTACTTCATTCTTTGAGAGGTAGTTGGTGGGCACAAGGGTACGCTGGCTTCACCTAGGAACTTCTCACCTTGCTTACTGAATTCAGCCTTCAGTTTCATGAAAGCTTTGTGTTAAGATTATTAACACACAGAGAGATCATCTGTGCAGGTGCTTAGGAAACTTCACATTTTTTTCTTGGCTGTTACATACAGGAGCAATATGCAAAAGGAATGAGTTATGCTTGTTTTGTTTCTCTTTTCCTCTCATTCCCATCTGCTAAAAACAAACCTGTAAACAAAAATGAGGCTATTCCATCATTTTTCATCTCTACCAGGCTGCTGTTAAAAGACAGCTTGCCCTTTATAAAATGATCAGTTGGTACCGAGCTCCAGACCATTTTTATTTTAGGATAGATAAGGCATGTTTCACTCCCTGTAGCTCCTTCTGTGTCTAGCCACTTGTGGTCCACAAGCCCTGTATTGCTGATGTGAAACTAATAACTTAAACAGTTGTGATTGTTAAGAGGAAGAAAGTGCCTGAGGATATCTGTCATCTCTTTTGTGTGAACTGTGTTTCTTCCATTACTACTTGATATCATTCTCTCTGGTGTCTTTAACACCTGCTGGTTTTTATGGTCTATACTTTTTTTGATTGAAAGCTTCTTGACCAAGGATCTAGGCTAAAACTTGCTCAAGTAGCTTGGGTCTAAGTCTTATTTTCATGAATTACTTGGGTTTGTGAGGTACCAGTGTGGTCCCAAAAATTCAACCTCATGTCTTGTTCACCTTCCCAAGACATCTTCTTTCTTTTTTTTTTAAGAGAGTTGAGTATATGGGACAGAAAAGGAGCCTCTTGAAGGTGATGGTTGTTGTTTTGTGGTAGTGATGTTCTGAACAGGATTTCCATTGCCATATACAGCTTTTGTAATAAAGTATGTGCTCTCAGTGCTGGGTGACTGCATTTTATGAATTATATAAAATCTGTGGCATGCTACACTCTGCGGAAGTAAAACAAATCTGGCTGTTCTGGCCAAACTCTACTCTTGGGACAGGAACCAACCTTCCACTTTATGCAAGTGGATGCCCTGCTTGGCACATCAGATGGCTAGTCCCGCAGAGCGACTTAAAAGTAGTATTTCTGTCTTTCTGCTGTAGTAATATTGACAAGAATCTTGTCTTGTCCTATTAATTCTTCAGTTATCTCAAACCTATCAAAGTGTGTGAGTCTGTCAGACAGTGTAGTTGTTGTTTAAAAATACTGTTCAAAATTATAGTGAAGCATTAATTCAGGAAACAGCGGCGTGCAGAGGTTTTGTAGAAAACAGTTACTGTGCTGTTGAACAGTATCTGCTCTGTGCAGCTTGCAGTCTAAAACGTCAGAATTTCTATTTCAGGGCTGTGTCAAATTGCTTGAAGCTTTTTAGGGCTGGACCAAGCATCAACACAACAAGTCTTCCAAGTTTCTGTAAAGTCCTAGTAAAGCAGTATCTAAATATAGTGCTGATGTACAAGTGTTCCTTTATTTTTCCCCTGTTGTGTTTTACTTGCTTCTGGTTGTACATTTATTCCATTTAAAGAGGGTTAGGTTTTTCTCTGAAGTTTTCACTCAAAATATTTGACTGCCTACAAACACAATATGAAAGACGAGATTAAAATAAATAAATACATTTCCTATAAAAGGAGTGAAGATATGAAGCAGCTAAGCTTTACAGCAGCCAGCAGGCCACAGCTGTGCCGCATGGAGGAGCGCAGCCATCGTCCTGGGTGTGTGCTCTGTTACTGGCACAAAAATTAGCTGTACATACAATTTACTCAGTTCAGAGTAAGTATCTGTGCCTGGCTGATCTTTTTTGCTTCCAAAAAGGTCCGGTCAAGTCGGAAAGCATGGCCTGAATCCTCTCCCTCTGAGGGAGGGAGCGTAACTGTGAGGATTTCTTCTGTTGTCAAGCGATTGATCCCCTTCCAGTAAGCAGTTTATCCCATCTAAGATTTTTGTCTGCTTCCGGACATATAAGGAGTTCAGGTTGACACCATTCCTAAATCAGTTGTTTGGGGGTAGGTGGGGTGAAACCAGCTTTCAGTGCAATACAAATTGATGTGAATTGTATTTCCCCACCTCTGTAAACTGTAATTCAATGAGGCCAAAGAATCGTTTAGGTCTCTGTTCTTTATAAGGCATCTGATCGGGATGCTGAGACCATATGTGTACTTGTAATGCATTTTGGGCACAAAGTTCTGTGATCTCTTGCCCCACACAAAGGGCTTTTGGAAGCTCTGCGTCTATGCCTTGATGATTTTGGGTTTTGTCTCAAAAATTTGAGGTTTTTTCTCTTCGTAGCTGTAGGTGGCCCTCCTTAGAGCTTCTCTTAGTGGTTCTTGGATTTGTATATTCTTTTTTCCTGTCAAAATACAGATTTCAGTGTCAGTTCATGGGAGCATCTAATAACCAGGGTTTCCACGGCTACTATTCAGGTGCCAGTCATGGGCATTCAGGCCTGCTCATTGCTTTGGCTGAGCACAAGATGCTTTTAAGCCCCGTGTTTAAGTGCTGCAGTGAGCAAAGGGATGAGCGGCTGGGTGGTCCCTGGCACAATGGGAGCTGGTTCTGATCACCACCTGCCTGCTGGGAGCTGCTCGGGGCTGTTCAGGAGCAGCTGATGTGATGGTACTGTTGGTGATTGATAGCTCATGCAAGACAGCCCCTGTTCCAGATACTCCCACTTACTTTCCTTTCTAATGCTTTGCTCTCTAGCAAAATGTTGCTTGTAAAGGGGGGAGGGAGGAGATCCCAGGCTATTATCTGCTAAGTAGGTCGTAATTCTGGTAAATAATTGATTTATTTTTTTTCAGGCTTGAAATCAGAAACAGGCCTTAAGTGCTGGTGTCAGACTAGTGTGATTAGCACTCCTGGAATTTCAGTGCTTCCTCTCAGGGAATGGTTGTCTGGCACTTCTGGGAGGGGGATGCCACTGGAATTAAAAGCAGCAAGTAACTCTGAAACCACACACAGAAAATGTTTCTTTTTTATATTGTTTTTAAAGTTGTCTTGCTTTGAATTAACTCTTCTGGGGTAAACTAATTCTCTAGGTCTGCTTCTGGCTTCTGTAACGCTCTGGACTAGCTGCGTGGATTCTCTCTTTACCTGTTTTTATTAAACAATGGAGTTTGGAAATGAAAGTGTTAGCAGCAGCAAGAATCGTCGTTGGCTGTCTGCTCTGTATGTGAGTGTCCATGCTGTACTGATTAATCTTTTAAAATCTTATCCTGCAGTGCAGACTGCTCAGTAGGAGTCTAGTGAGGATTCCTTGGGTTCAGACTGTATTTTGGCACAGCCAAATCCTCTTCCCAGATAGTTGGGACCACTGATCAATCTTCTATTACGTGGGGGTTGTGTGTATATGTATGTATGTGTATGTACACACATTTGGTATATATATTTTGTGTTTCTTGACACTTTGTGTCCAGAGTGTTTCCTTAACAAGCTTCCTTCACTACCAGGGAAAGAGAAGGTCTTGTGCAGGAAAGTGGGGTGTGGAGACACCCTGCTGAAAAAATACAGTTTTGTGACTTGCCTGGGAATGAGTCCTCGCTGTTAACAATCCTTAACTACATTATCTGCAGTACAGCAATAGTGCAAGGGCCTGCGGCAGAGTGAGATGTTTTCACAGGTAAGTCTTGCTCCTCCTTTGCCCTCTTCTTCTGCACCAGCTGATCAGAATTGTAGCTTCTGAGAACCCTTGAAGAAGTGTGTGTGTGGCAGTCACAGCTGTCTGTACAGGTAGCCGGGCTCTGATCCTGCCTGGGTCTGTGTGCCTCTGCATATATATCCACAGCTCTCTTTTGAAGTATTAGGGAGCCACAAGAGCTCAGATCTTAGCCTTGGTGCAAAGTTACTGTATGAAACTACTTTGTGACTTGCTGGGCACGAGGACCTCTAATCATTTGCTTTGAGAGCTACTGCCTGAGCAGGAGCCCAAGTTTGGGTACAGAAGAAAGCTGTTGGGGAACACCATCATCTACATAGGCTGTTGCATCTTAGTTGGGACTGGTGTGGTCCTGTTTTCCTTCAGATGAAATTCATTGGCATTTTCGTGCTTCCCCTTGGCATGGCTTCAAAATCACTTGTTGGCTCATTCATGCTGTGGGATGGCGGGGCTTAATGAAATGGTGGTTTAACACATCTGTGTTACCAAAATAAGCTCCCTCTTTTCCCATATTTTAATAAAACCTGAACAGCAATGAATTAGTCAGTGATGCTGAAGTGTAAAACAGTATTGTTGGTGTCTGATGGAGTACACCGGGAGCTCAGGCTGAGAGGTCTTTCCTCTCTTCTCCTCTTTAGCTTCTCAGAGAACTGTTACTGGCACCACTCTGCTGCTGGTTCTTGAATCATGTTTTTCTAAATTCTTCACAATCTGGGTTTTTCTGTATTCTTCACAATTGTAACAATTAGAGGAGAACTTGGACTTTTAAAAGAGGATTCTGCAAAACAAAAATGCAGTTTGGGAGGAAAGGTGGTATGGTATGGCAGGTGGGAGTTTACTAGCCCAGGACAAACCTTGACATGTGACCACAACTACTTTCATCTCACCTAGTACTTTCAAGAGAAAAGAGCAGGGGAGTAGATGGCGTTTATTAATGCTGGCAGGGAGCTGTGTTCTACCTTCAGCATTTTTAATTTAAAAAAAAAAAAGTTTCTGTAACTACCTTGCCATGGTTATGAAGGACACAAAATTGTTTTTTCTTCTCCAGCCAGATGACAGGAAGACACTGAGCTTGGGCAGCAGCTGTGTTCAGAAAAGGTTGTTAGTGGTGTAGGCAGAGCCATCTGCCTAGCAAGGCGTTTAGCTTGGGTTGCTTGTTCTAGGCCAAGATGGTAAATCAATAGCTTATTTTTTTTACAGTGTAACAAGTAAGATGTCGATGCCTTGATTTACAGTGTCAACAGGAAGATGGTGGCTAGCTTTATTGGCTTCTTAGTGTCCTGGCTGCACAAGTGAGAAAACAAAACAATATGGAAAAAAAAAAAGCCAAAGCAACTCATCCTGAAAGAGGTTGAAGATCTAGAAACAGAATAGTATTCTTAATCAGGCATGGTTACTGTTTCTTTTGAATAGACTTTAATACCCCCTGCTGCCTAGGGCTGGTCCTCCCTTCCCTTCTCACAAACCTGTCAGTTCGGTTAAACGCTTGTTTTAACAGGCGCTTTCCTCTCTGCATGGCAGGACTTTTGGTCTGCTCTAGTTAAATACAGGAAAGGGAATATATACATCATGAGGTTTTTTTGGTAACAGATCATGCTGTGGCAATGAGTCCCTTTGTTTCTATTAGTTTTCTAATCTCTTCTACTTCTCTGGAGATTCCCGTTGCCAAACATCGTCTGAAGTGGCTGCAAAGCTCTGAGACAACTGCAAAGAACAAAAGAGTAAATAGTACGCTGATCTTGGTTGGAATTTTCACCCATTCACCTGACAAATGATAGAGTCACACTAGGTATGAGAAAAGCAGCCCCCCCCAACGTAGTTAGTACATGCGGTTACCACTTAGGTTTTGTTACTAGAATTCTTTTTAGAAATGAAACCAAGGTTGTAGTTTTGAGCACAGCAGTAGCACTGACCTGAACGTTTGCTCCATCTCACCTCTGTGCTCAGTTATGCTCATGCATTGTGTGGAGATGATCAGTGAAATGGAATGAACTGCTCTGGCTTATAAAATTACACTCTTGCCAGTTATTTTTAGCTTGGCCAGCTCCTACTGTGTTTTGCTATGTTTCCTGCAAACATGCCTGTTACAGGACAGTGGGGGAGACGTGGACAGGAACCTACAAAGAGCATGGAGACTGCTTGAATCCCAAAACTTTTGCTCTCCTGATGCAGCCCCTGCATGTACTGGGAAATAGTCTGACTTCTAGGTGGTTCTTCTTACAGCTGTGTGAAGTTCATTGCTGTTTACTTGTTTGGTTTTGGGTTTTTTTAACCTTATTTTTCATGGAAATCTTTTATCTATTTCAGTCATCTTGCACCTCTGACCTAGTCAATGCTAAAGCTCCTTGTGCCTTTGGTGCAGTGTCACATGTACTTATGAATGTACCTGCCTGTCTGTGTATTTTTATATTGAAAAAAATCTTTAATTCTGAACAAGCAGTCCTAAAATTTACTTTCTGCCTGTAAGACTTGCAGTGAATGAAAACAGCTAAACTTGAGTAAAGAATGGAAAAGAAAACTGGAAAGGTGTTTCAGTTTTCTCTGGGATTTACTTTGCCAAGAACATCCAATGGCCTTACTGCCAACACGAACTGAACATGGAAACCTTTCCAGCCTGCCTGGGAAAACACAGAACGAGAGAAACCTGAAGACATAGACCCTGGATGGAAACAGATTCACTTTCTGCTCTCTGCAAAGCAGGAGTCTGAGGGGTATTCATCCATGTTATGGGGTGTTACATTGTGCCATATGACTTAGTGATAAATATTTAGGAGAAACTGTAAAGAAGAAAAAAAAAAGAAAAAAAAAGCAACAGGAGTTTCACTGTTTTGGGTCCTGGCCTGCCTGTGAGTTATATATTTTCACACTCTTCCTTGAAGGATGGTACCTATGTCGTTCAGGCCTGACCAGAATTTCTCTATCTTTACCTCTTGGCAGCATATTTGCAGCCAGTCATGCTGGGAACGTACCTCATTCATAGATGTATGTGTTTACTCACTGATGTTTAGGGCTCTAAGTGATGGAGATTAAACCTTTTCAGTGCCTTGGAGGGCATTTAGCAGCCAGCAGGACATAGGCATTGCAACCCATCATAGAGAAATGTTCAGGTCTTGCTTTCTGCAGTAACTATTGGTAACTTTCTATCCTGATGTTAGTTACATACAGCATGCTTGTAATATAGCCTCAAATTTATGAATTACTGTGGAAGCACCCTGTATTTGAAAAACTCATAACTTGTTTTCCTCCTGATCACAACTGTTATCATCAGTTGGACTTCTCTCATTTGTGGTTTGCAATGGCTGTGCTTCCCTCCCACTATTTCAGATTGATTGAAACTGATCCAAGTGTCAGATGTCTGAGAGAGATGGGAATTTACACGTCTGCTACTCTTCCCTTGCCGACCTCTGTGGCATGCACTGTCTGAAAGCCTGTCTGAATGTAGTGTGTGGATGACAGCTTGGTCTACACCGCTTGGCCTGTAGCACTCCATGGTTGCTAAGCCCAAGTTGTCTGAAGCAAAGATGAGCAGTGGGGAAGCTGTGCTGGCTGGCAGAAGGGAAATCTTTGGAATTTGCATGCTACAGTGCAGTCTTGTCTGGTAAAAGATGGACTGTCCTGGATGATCAGGTTAGCTTCCTGAATTTTTCTCTCATGGTAACAACTCTCAGTAGCCTTAATGAGCAGTTCTTTCTGTCCTGTGTGAGGATGCCTTAGGCTTCCCTGCGGTGGAGAATGGTCTCAGTAAGTCCCAGGATTCACATCATGGAACCTCACTCTGCATGGGTGAATTTGTGTGAATGTTAAAACCCCAGGAAAATGACAATCAGAGCGAAATGCAACAGCATATCTCAGTAACAGACTGCTACAAACAAATCAGACCTGTCCTCTGGTCTCTGCATGAACTTTTCATGGAATATATGGGCAGATTAAAGAACTCTGATCTTCTTTTTCAGGTGTTTAATGATCTGGGTGTGACACACCTAAAAGATTAAAAGTGGACTGTGGTTAATTCATCTCCTAAAGACTTAAGGGTGCTGTCTGCTACAAGGATAAAGCTCATCTGTGGTAGAGACAGAAGTTTCTTGGAGGCTGGTTAACATCTATGGCCTGAGATCCCCCAGGGGAGGGAGGGTGGAGAGAACCACCGACTGTCTTGCTGCTTCCGTATGCAAGGAACATTGCTTTTTCCTTCTTCCATCTCAAAAATAAGATGCTGTTCTCAATCTCAACATGTACACATACATGTGCACTAACATGCACACACACAAACACAACCTTACCCCTAAAAGAAAATGAAATATTGGATAAAACTACATGTGACAGATAATTCTTTCTGCAACACGCTGCAGAAAGATGACCTGTTACAATGGGAGAGGGGAGGATGCAAATATGAAATGGATATGGTGAAAAATCTGCTGAAGCTTTGGATTCACAGAACTTTTTTGGTTGCTGTATAAGCTGTAGCTGTCATTCCAGTGTTTGGCTATGTATTTAGAAACATCCCTTCCTGGGTTACTGTTCCCCTTTGGTCCTGCTCCCTAAGGAGTGTTTCACTGCAAGTTGTCAACATGCAGGGTGCTTTCAGAGCCCATTTCATGTCTGCCTGCAGAAGGGAAACTGCAGCTTGGCCGCACTGTATGAAACGGCTTGTTTAACTCTGCCTTGGTTTTGAGTGCTGATGGGTGTTCCCTGTGGATGGGCTGTGTTGTGTATTTCACTGTAATTCACAAAACTGTGTGTTTCTGCAACCTGTGCTCCCAGACAGCTTGATCAGCAGGGGTAAGCAAGATCATCCTCTGTGGGCATTTTTCTACTGTGGCAAATGATGAAGTGCCTTATAGGAGATTATCAGTTAGCACTGATAGTTGGATTCTCTTCATGTGCTTAATGGTGCTAATGTGCATACAGTTTGAGGCCATAGGCAGGGCTTGGAGCTAGCTTTTGTTACTTTTTGCTTTTCTGTTTTCATGCTTATGTCATACTAAAAAAGGAATTTGCAAACTACTGGGATTTTTTTTTGTGTTTCTGAATGAATTTATTTTGTGCTTGAGTGGGGACTTCAAGTTTCACTGAACATCTTTACATGTAGATGTACTGTCTTTACATAGTGAAGAGATACAGAATATGAAGGAGATAGTTTGTTTTGAATCTATTTAGCATCCTAGCAGAGCTTTTTCTCCATCAGTCTTGGAAGAATAAAGCCATAGGCATTTGACATGGCAAGCATATCTGTTTTTTTTCCTTTTGACACTTGATCTTCATTCTGGGCCAGGCTCCTGATAGAGGTAGACAGCATAATTATTGTTTGTGGATCTCAGTTTTGTGCAGAAGTATACCAAGTATTGAGTGCACCGTTTCTTGGTTTTGGAGGTGATGATTCAGAAGGTGTCAAGGAAATAAGCAAGATGCTTAGTTTTCCATCATTTCTCTCTTCTATTTTTTAGAAAGTGCTGCTGTATTCCCTAGGCAACTGCATTCACAGCCCATCCATACTGATGCACTTCTGCATGTGCTCAGCACTGGGCCTGAATCCCTGATCCTTCTCCAAGTAGCCTGGCTAGCACCAAGAAACAAAATGACACGATTCTGTATTGTTTACCACCAAGCAAGCAGTAGTATGTAAAAGCTGGAGCTAAGGTTGGTATGGCATATTAGTAACTTAAAGGATACCAAGAAAAAAAAGTTAAACAAAAAACCAAAGGAAAATAAAACAAAAAAAAAGTGTTGCATTTTGGTAACTTATCCCCAAAACAGCCTTGTAGAGGTCCCAGGAACTGACTAAGCTTCAGCCTAAAGGAAACTTGAGCAGTATTTTGCTAATACCATGTCTTTAGTTGCAGTACAAGCTTTTAAGGATACCCACCCCTGAACTCCTGTGCACGTATGCTTCCAGTTTGGATTTCTGTGCCACGAACTAGATCAGAGAGCTGATCCAGCTTAGAAGGGAAGTGTTAAAGATATTTTTCTTTGAACTGGCTGAGTTCTTTATGTGGACTATAGACATCTGTGGCGTTGCAAAACTAAGGGGATAAGAGGGGAAAGGGTCATGCGGTGGTTTATGGCTTGGTGGGAGAAACCTTAAACCCCTACCGCTGCCAAGACAATGCATTGTCAAACTATGGCCTCACGCGTTCCCTGGCACAGAAACACGCGGTCACACTGCCTTAGCTCTCTTCTGCTCTGCAGCTGCGGGAATGTTTTTGGAGTGAGTATAGACATCACAAACTTGTGCTAGCCTTGGTACCGTTTACAATGAAGCCACAGTGATGTGGGGCTTTGGCATGAGGTACAACTCCCCCTCCCCGTCCAGGATTCTAGGTATTTACTTAGGCAGGCAGGTCTGAGCTGCTGTGGCTTCGCTGCTCTTTTAGTGGGATTAGCTGGAGCACAGCTAGCTTGGAAGCTTCTCTGCATGCTGCAGTTAAGCCTCTCAAGCAGCAATGGATGTTGTGATGCTGTGAAAGTATGACACATGCATTTGAACCATTGTGTGGCCCTGGATTAGGGGCAGCTAATCTTTCTTTTTACTTAGAAGTTAATTTCTTTTTCCCTTCCTGCTTTCAAGTTAGATCTATGACTTGATTTCATATTTCCAAAGAATGAATGTGGCACCCAGCAGGAAGGGTGTAGGCAACAGGACAAGGGAACAGTGTTGCTGTGCTGTCTCTTGAGTGCCAGTGAATTTGTGACTAACTCTAAATTTCCTAGATTCTTCCTTACCCCCCAGCCAGGGGAAGTTTGAGGTGGTGAGAGAGAGGAGCTGCTTAGAAGAGCGGAGGAACAGGAAAATAAAGAAAAGGAATATGAAGTTTGAGAAAACCAAAAGAAAATGGAAAGGAGACAGATATCTGAGGAAGGAGGTGAGAGGAAGGAAGCAGTAATTGAGGAGAGGGATGGTGGAACAGACTCAAAAGCTGGAGCAAAGCAAGGCCAGGGAGGCCATTGCTGTTGGAACCACAGGTAGAAATACTTGAGTTTTTTGGCAGAATGTGTGAATTCATGATAAGCCTGAAAATGGTGCTGGTGCAGGAGAGAGGGGTACTGTAAAAGAACATCAGTGACAGAAATAGCTACTCTTAGGGGCTAGAGGGCTCATTTCTGTAAGCCACAGCTGCTACTCTTCTCTATGGGATTACCCAAGGAGGAGGAGAAAGGGAACCTGCTGGTGAGGTGAGAGAAGCATGACACACATGCAGTGGTGTCTCTCTCTGGTGCTCTCTCAATACAACATGTCTGAGCCTATCATCCTTGTATGCCTACCCATTTTCCTTAGTTGTCCCTTGTCAGCAATTGTCCGTTGTTCCTGTGTTTCATCTTTCTCCGGCTTTGATGGCTTGATTACCTATGACTTACTGTCCGGCTCTAAAAGGAGAGTAAGAACCCTCTTAATGCTCGCCCTACCTGAGACACTGGCTAAGAAACCAAGTGCTTTTGCTTGGGCACAGCTGCTGTCTCCACTTGCCATCTACAATAGGAGCATCCAGGGTAGCTGGAGGTGTCTGAGCAGGTGAGCTCCTGGCTCTAATCTCTCTGCTGTAGTCATTTTGCTCCCAGGTGGAGCCTGAGCAGCCTGTGCAGCATTGTGCTGGGTTTAGGTGATCTGAATAGCGCAGTTTCCCTAGCAACAGTGGTCTCTTTAATCATAGAGCTACACGTCTACCTCTGTTATTAGTGTTAAGACTTGTATAGCATATCTGACTACGGTAATACTTTGCTTCTGTTGGAAAAAATGGTAGAATAAAAGCAAGAAGGTCCTTCTGCCTTGGAGGTAATTAAAATCTCCATAGGTAGATTTCAGTGATGTATGCAGCAATGTTGGAAAGCAGAGGTATAACTACTTCTAAGCTTTTTAATGTGTCAAAGATCCCTGGGGGATCCAGCAATAAAGTTTTAAATTCTGTGTGGAGCTTTCTACGCACAGATCTCATGACAGTCTGTGACACTGATAGATTCATTCCTTGTTGAGATGTGTTATTTTCATTTTTATGGATCGGGAGACAAAGTCATTCAAAGGTAGACTGAATATTGTTGCAAAGCTAGCAATAAATCTCCTCTTCTGAGCCTAAGTCCTCCACCTGCTCTTTCCTTCAGTTTCAGATAAAGGTTTCCCTGTGCGATGCAAGACAGAACATGTTACGGAAGGCAGAAGTGTGAAGCCTGCTTTTTAGCAGGAGAAAGTGAGGAAAGTGAAAATGCTGAGATTCACTGCAAGCCTTTCTGCTAATATATTTTAGCTTGCATTCGCTCACGCATTAACAGAATTGGAGCAAACTATAAATTCTGAAATGAGCATTGGGAGTGAAAGAAAAATTCCTGCCTTAATTTCTGCACAGCAACACGGTCTTGTTACTGCGCGTGTGCAGGAGAATCTGGTTTGGATAACAGCAGTTTGAAGAAACTTCTGAAGGAAAAAGAACTCTTGCTTGATCAAAGGCATGAAGCATATGTAAGTGCCCAATGCTGATGTTCCTCCTTGGATAATGCTGGTGTTAAATTGTCAGTAATATCTTGTGGGCTTCTTGGGTTAGAAAGTTGCACAAGGGACAGCTGAATGGAAAACAGATACCTGCACTCCTCCACTGAAGTGATAAGGTTTTAGATTTTGGGGCTTGTTTTGTTTTTTAATATGGCATAAATAGCGCTGAGAGGCAACCCGTTCTCCTTCCTATTTATAATTCTGGTTTCTGGAGTCAAAATAGTCCCTTAACCTTCCAGCCAAACAGAATACCATCCATCTTGTGTGAGGAGGGTATTTTTACTTCTTTTCCATGCTTCCTTGCCTGTTTGGGCAGTTCAAGGTGGCAGTCGTGCTGTCTTCTCTTCCACATTCTTTTAGCCTAAGAGCTTTTTAAAAATAGCAGCATGAGATTTGTTTGGCTTGTAGGTGTTGTAGACATCATCCAACTTCGGAATATTTAAAAATCTCTTTTGTTTGTGACTGAGCATCCTCATTTCAGCAACTCCCCTTCAAGCCTCCATTTACCAAATCGACTTAATAGGATGCCTCCTAAATGGTTGGGGAGCTCTGGAAACCTCTAATATCTTTGACAAAAGTCCCTTCCAGAAAACATGCCCCCACAGCCCCCATTCCTGTGGTCTTGCACAATCTAATGAGTCTTTTGAGGAACTCTGAGAGCTTGAGCACAAGGTAATAATGCCATGAGCGGGTGGGTGACATAAAACTCATTGAGCTTGTTAAAATAATATTGCCATGGTCCTTCAGCAGGCTAAAGGCCCTGTATACAGCTGTTATTGAGCTGGGTGGTACAAACCGAGACAGAGGCTCACTTCTACAGTGAGTTTGTTGTTGGATTTTCAGTATATTTGTTTGCGTAAATTCCCTAGACCAGCTCTCCCTCCTGAATAAGCCACATGGATCAAGTTTTATTCTGTTCCACACAAAGTTCACATCCTTTACTAGAGTGAGTCATGCTTTAACTCCGTTTACTGTGAGGGAGGAAAGTGGGCTTTAAAATGTTACTCCTCCACCCTGCCTTAGTGATGTATAACAGGATTATTAGTATGCTTGGCAGCTGCTGCTTATTATTTTCTCAGAACCTGGATATTTGTGAAAACAAGTAAAAATTCATTCTACTTGTGTTCAAGTGTGAATTTAATGCATAATTTTAAACTTATAGGACAAAAAAGCTATCCTTCTTTTTTGAGGCTTTGTCTTCCATAAGGCTCACCTGCTACTGTAAAAGTGGACCTCCCTGGTCCACTGGTCCAAGCTTATCTCCCTGTGGTTATTTTTCAGTTTTGGGAGAAGAGTAGCATTTTGTGAGTTGTAACTGAAAGAGGAGGAGGAACTCTACCATTTTGTGTTTGTTGGCCCATGCATATTACTGCTACACACTGGACATTTCTGGGCCTCGACAGGTGAACGTGCTTCTCAGGCCCATGTAACTCGTATGCAAGGTGGTCTCCAGCTTCTCTCAGGCAAGATGTATGCTAAGTCGTGCCGCTGTACAGAAAGCAAATTTTGGTCCTCTGTGTATATTTCTCTGTGCAGAGAGGTGAAAGACCTTTTAACCTATGGTAGAGAGAGCTACTCAGTGTGTGTCCTTAGTAGAGATTTTTTTCCAGAAATGGTCTCTGTACACAGCTACTAAAGATACCAGAACTAATTTTATTACTCATCTTTCCTGCAGGAGTTCATTGGTATCTCGTGTAGTAATGGTTAATTTGACTCTTCATACCACCTTCCTTTTTTCTTTGGTTTTTTGTTTTGTTTTGTTTTGGTTTTTTTTTTGCAGGGGGTGCAGAGAGGGGAGGTAGGAGGGAGCGGGGTTGTGGTTTGTTCATTTGTTTAACGAGTTAGTCTCAAAATTGAGGAGGAGGGGCAGCCAATAGAAGAGAGCCACTTAGCATTTTATTTTTGGCTGTCGGCCGGTTCACTTGACATGTAAGACCTTTCTTTCCTGATCCTCTTGTTCCTGAGAGGTCTGGAAAGAGTTATGTTTCTCCCCTGAGCTTATGTATTATCTATGATTGCTAAAATGACAGGGGCATCATCTGTTCTCATTCTACAGAAAAAATAGGTTCTGTTACTGTAACGCGCTACAGTCCTAAACCCAGACTGCGAAACTTCATGGAGGATTTATTTTGATACTAATGCTTTCAAAAGAAAACTTGAGGGAAGGAGCCGTAATTAAATGAACAGCAATTTTAGGTATTAGAAAGGACCTTACCTTTTAGGACTTGGAATGAGTGAAGTGAACGTTTGGTGACAACATGAGTTTAATTATGTTTACACCTCCTCTTGATCTATATTTAACTATCACTGAGTCTGGGTTTACTGATAAGTAATCATAACAGCTGGGAGGCAGGCAGTGCCTTGGTTGACCAGCCTGTCTCCTGTCCAGCTTGACTCTGACCAGACAGATTTTTCTCCTGTGTTTTACAGATGCTTCATTCAGTGGCACACCACCTAGCTATGCGTATGATGCGGACCGTGCTGAAGAACAGAGGCGACATCATGATATGATGCCCTATATTGATGACTCACCATCATCCTCACCCCATCTCAGTTCCAAGAGTCGGGGCAGCCGAGACACTCTATCTTCAGGGTCTCTGGAATCTACAAAATCAGTGAGTTCTTTCCTGCCTTTTTGGAGTCAGCAAAGCCTTTTATGTTGGCAGGGGCTAGGCTGCTTTAACAGGGAGCAAAGACAGGGACTACCAGCACTGTAGGACAGATTGCCTGACATAACATAACAGTGCCTGATTGATATTGTATATTTAAAGCTAAATTGAGGCTTCTAGCTGATGCCAAGCCTACACTTCAGGGATGAGTGGGGTGTGTATGATTTTTAAGCTTCAGTGTTTCACCCTTTGTGAATTTTAGTGGAGAGAATTGATGATTAATTGCTGTTGAGGGGGGGTCTCTAAAAACCAGATATTTTGGAAAGGACACTCTGGAACAAAACGTCTTGCATCGTGATGTGCATGTAGGTTGTCGTTGCCTTTCACAATGGCAAAAGTTATTTTCAGGTAGGTCAAAGGCTTTGATAAAGCATCTGGAATATAAGATATGTTTCCTTCACCCTGTGATAATGGAGTAAGAGGAATTAAAACTGCCAGCTCAAAGTATGGTGACTTTGGGTGGGAGATGGCCACTTGTTACTAAATAGCTAGATATATAATCAAATATGGTAGATAGATTAAAAAGTTCAGAAGAGATCACCTCACCTGACCTGTGGTTTGATGGGGACCTTCAGGGTGTCTTGCTTTATTTTTGCTTCAGGTTCAGTAGCATGGCTATACCTCGGAATTTAAGGAAAATTTCTATTTTTGTTTTTACAATAGTCTTGGTAGAGAGTCTGCTGCTTGCCTTATTAAATAATAATTGGCTCTGCTGTCTTCACAGCCAAAGGTGTCTTAGTTTCAACTTGAATTAATCTGTTTGACTTTCAGTCTTTGGTTTCTTTTTATCCTTTTCCTTCCTAGATCGTAGAGAGCTTCAATAGCAAGTTGCTGTTTCCCTGAATATCTTTGTGATCTTCAAACTTTTGGTTTCCCCAAGTCATTCATAAAAATGCTTAATAGCACAAAGACAACTGTCACTTCCTTCCTACTGTATTTCTAAGAAAGTGTAGCCAAACAACTTTGAATTCCCACATTGTAAACGACACTTTGAAAATTGTCATTTAAGTGGTTGAAATTATGTTGGCTTTATACTTTTCTGTCCTGTTAATTAAGATGTCATGGGAGACGACGGATGTTTTACAGATATCAGTGTACATGTAGATCAACACCATCAGCTTTATCAGATAGTTTTATTTATCTTGCATCAAAATGATTTCAAGATTCTGACAAGTTCCACAAATCATTGCTACTTAACATTCATTTTATACATCCTTCTATTACTCCTTATTGGTTAGTGCCATATCATATGCTTCTTTACTTTTTCTAGGAAGAACATTAGATTAAGAAGCCTACTTGAGACAGTGTTCTTGTTCATTTATAAAAATGCATTGTCAAGATCTCTTAAAGCACTATCAAGTACATATATTGTTGATGTTTGCTTAATTTTATTTGACTATAAAGTATGGAATCTAGTTAGCTGCTCATGCTTTAGTCTATTAATTCTGAGATGCTTTTTTATCTCTCAAGATGAGAATTCTTGTGATATGTAAGAGGCTTCTGAACAAAGAAATGATCATTAGTAAATTCAAAAGCTCCAAGAACATTTTAATATTGGCTTGAGAGTTCCAGGTTATATTTTTTAGGATGAAGGAAAAATGTTATGTGACTACATATGGCTGAGACTTATCTTCAAAGAACCAGTTTTCATAATGCCTGTGACTGGAGGCCTGGAAGACACCCTGCCTAATATTTAATGTTATTCTTTATTTGTTTGAGTATTGCCTCATAAGCATTTAACAGTAGTTAATTTCAAAATGGCCTTAAAAATACCAGGAGGCTGCCTTTTTAAAAATAATTTTAAACCTAAACGGCTGCTTTATTCTCTATGACTCTAAAAAGATGTTTTATGGCTTCCAAAAGAAAGAGGTGTCCTGATACAGATTAGATTTTTAATCATGAACCTCAACCGCTTCAGTTCATCCTGTCTGTAATTAGTCCACAAACGCAACACCACTCATGAAGGACGGCACATGACAAGGAGGAAGAGACTAATTTATATATGATTGCAGTATTTCTCAAACAAGTTAAACTTTCTGTCATTGTGAGTTGTTAGATGGCTCTTTCTGTAGTTATATTTTCAGCTGTAGTGGAAAAGACATCAGTAACAAAATTTAAGTGTCAAACACACTGTGCTGAGCCAGGCACATAAAATGTGTTGGACCAGAAATACCAGGATGTATGTCTTTTCTATTTTCTTTTTCACTGCACTTGATTAGCAGAAAACGGTTTTGTTTACATGTGTTTGCTTTTATAGTTGTCTCCTTGCCCTTTTACTTCTTTCTTAGTGCCTGCAATTACTTCTGAAAATTTTAGATTACTTTATGACCAGACTCTAAAAATCAAGTTAACTGTATATAATAACACAACACATGCACTATATGCACCACTTTGACAAAATATTAAGATTGTGAAGTCGTTCAGAAATTAAGAAATGTCTGTGGTTATCCAGCCTTGCCTGTAGCCTTGTCTTGAATCTTTATAATAACTTTCAGTTACGCAATCATGTCCTATTTTTTTCTATGAGGCTCCTGCATTGTTTGGTGTATATAGTGACTGATACGTACTGGATTCAATATTTTATCTCTAGAGCGATGTGTACACCTTATTTACAGGATACTGTGCAAACTCTGTTCTGGGTACAAAAGTACTCATTTCCGTTTGGCATGACCATTAACTCCAAATACAGTTGGAATGCTACACAGGTCTTAATTATCCTTGCAATGTTCCTGTGAGATAAGAGGATGGTATGTTCACTAACCACAGGTAATCAAGGCAGACAGATTATAGGAAAAGCATCTGCTAATTTCGGGTGCTTAATGAGAGATGCGTAATGTTCTGCAAAACCAGGTTCTGACTTTCAATCCAGTTTTTTCACATTTAAAGTAAAATCTCTTTAATTTCACTTGCAAGCAAGAGTTAACAACATTCCGGTCAGGCACCCAGAAAATAGAAAACATTGCAAACAATGATTTATTTTGTTTTTAAATATAATTCTAAGTAATTTGCTTAGTCACAGACATAGCAGCATTCTGGTGTGATGTTCATCTGCCTTATCCATGAGACCAGCCTTCCTCTTGGAGACTGGGTTGTTGCTATCTGGATGTGGAGGGTGTTTTGCTTTGACTTATTTTGTGGACTTACTCTGGGCTATGTATTTTTCTGCCAGTGTTTGACTAAGTCCTTCTATCTCCTTATAGCAGCTATAGCCTTTGATTGGATAGCATGTCAGGGCTCCACCTGGTCTACCCAGCCACCACAGAGAAGTGCAGAGTAGCAAAAGCAGTGTCTCTTTCTAAAAGGCAATGAAGGGATACCTCAGGGACTACTTGTGGAGGGGTTTTGTGTTGTTCCCTCAGTGGGCAGGGTAACCAACTCCCAGCACATCATGTTCTGTATTTTGAAAGGTTTGTGGTATTCTACACCTTGAGATTTGGGATCTGTTCCAGTCCCCCCTACCACCTGCATCATACAAGCAGGCTAAAAGATGTTGACTGCTCTGCTTCCAAACCGTACCACCACAGCCACCTCTGATGTATTCATATTCCACCTGCTATATGTCCATTGCACCAACATCTGTTGCTATCCAAGGAGGGTGACGAGGTGCACCAGCATTACTTGTGTCTGTGACCCAGGGAGGACATAATCAACGTGGATGTTTGTAGTGTGGATCTCGGCATCCCCTGACTTGTCATTTTTGTGGTAAGGAGGCCTTAACAAACGTTTGTGTTGAGCAAGCTAGGTCATACCCCCTCTTCTGGCTCTTCCAGAATCTCGTGCTGAGCTGGTGACGCATGTCTTGGCATAAAGCCATTGCTTTTGCCAAACTTTGACTGTTGCAAGCCTACAGGGGAAAGACAAAAAAGGAGAAATAGGTTCCACTAATGCTTAAGTTGTTTGTTTATTTAACTTGAGAAGTAATTTAATTTTCCTGAACCTTGCTTTCTGTAACAGTTGAACTCTTCTGATTGAACTTTCCAAAAATTGTGGAAACCTGTCTTGGGAAATGTCAGCCCAGATGTTTGGTAAATGAGACAGTGCTGGTAACTGCAGAAGGTGTCAGACACTGTTTGTAATAGGTAGTGTGAATTCACTCCCAGGAAGAGAGAGAATGTGTCCGTCTCCCCCATACAGCTAGGGTGCAAAGTGGAGAAGATACCTGGGTAGAGTTAGAGGAGGGCAGAGGGTGAGTTTGCCTACAGTGTTCTTGGGCCACAGGGAAGTGTTGGGACGGCTGGAAAGTTAGGGACTGACAGCCTTTGCTAGAGAACAGTTCTTGCCAAGAGTTATGGAGTGGGTAGCTTGCAGCTGGGAGGCTAATGAGGCTGAAGAGGAGGGGAAGTTCAGTCATTGTGATCCTATTGCTGCTCCTCACGTGCAGAGAGATTATAGCGATGGGAAGAGCAGAAGCAAGGAAGGCCGTTCAAGACCTGCTTGCCAACAAAGCCAGGCTCAAAGATGTGTGTGGAGCTGAGGGTATGGGGCTCTGTGGAGGTGGGAGCAGGGCAGCCAGTGGAAAGGCAAGGCGGGTTCCACACTGACCCCCTCCATCCCCCCCAAGAAATGAGAGGAGTTACTTTTCTAGAGTTTAGAAGATGAGTTTCTCACCAAAACAGGTTTTCCAATTCGTGTATGTATTACACCCAGGGAGGCAGGAGCGCTAAAGCTGAGCAACCAACTCCAACTTTCTGTTCTGTTTGGAGGGGAAATTGGCTGGTACTTAGAGATTTCCAGGCAGAATTTCTCTTCCCTTTTCCGCTGTGCAGCCTGTGGTTGGTGCGGCATTGGCAGCCATTGCTCATCCTCAGACCAGAATCTTTTGTTCTCACTATCTGCCAGCTACGCAGAAAGCAGGGCTGTGGCAGAGCAGGTTGTGGATTTTCTCCTAGCTTAGTCCAAACAGGGTCCAGAAAAGTTGACCTCTGAAGCTACATCAATAAATGGGATTACTGCTCTGCTTGGAACTACTGCTGCTAGCTTGTCCTTCCCCCTCCTGCATTTTCAAATCCTTTCTTCCTCTCAGTATTTGTTTTTGTTTGTTTTGTTTTACTGTCACTTTCCCCTCACCACCCCCAACAGATGCAACTTTTCCTTTTTATTCTCCAACTCTTTGCTCCTTAAGGGCTCTGCCTGGATGTACAGCCCTTCCTGAGGAGAGCTGGCACACCAGTACTGATGTTATAAATAATGTTGGCTCCTTTCCCTGCTCCTTCCCCTCCCTGCGCGGAGCATGACTGGCTTGATTACAGAATTTGCCCTGTTTAATATCACCAAGACAATGAGACACCTCCAGCCTGTTTAGTAGAAGCTTTCAAAGATATTTACACTTCAAAAAGTGAAATGAATAGTTTTTCTCTTTTGTAGGCTGTCAGCTTCTCTACGAGATTCTGAGCTGTCCTTACGGGAAACCTCTCCTTTGAACACATTCATTGCACAGCATATGAACACACTGTACCAAAGGAAGGTCTGAGAGTTAAAGTGCCTTTTATACGCCTACTTTGAATCACTGATTCTCGTTACAGAGCTGTGCCGGCAGCAACCACTTTGCAAAATCTTATGTGCTGTGGTTTCTACATTCTTAATCTACGTTCTTCTAACATTTGCAAGAAAAAAATTACTGCCGTTAATTTAGACAACAACCAGAAGCCCCAAGTTCTTTAAACATAGTCAGGAAGAGCCGAATCTGTCTAATCCTTGGAGCTGGTGAATCTCAGGCTTACAGTAATTGAATACAATATGCAATGCCAACCTGGTTAGTGAACTAAAGTACTTAGGCTGACAAGCTGTAAACACATTCAAAACAGCCGTGGCTCGGGGCCAGTGCATGCACGCTCTCTAATATCTTCAGTGCTTCTGACCACTCTGACTGGCCTTGATTTAGGTCGCAAGATTGCACTTATGACTGTGACTCAATCTTTTAGTTTTTAAGTCTTTGGAATAGCAAGAAGCACCACCCAGTTGAGAAGAAAACACCAGAACCTTATAGGCAGGAGAAACCTGTGAAACTTTCTTTATACAGCTTTCCACCTTCCTTTTTGTTTTCCTTTCTTTTTTTTTTTTTTTTTAATGTGGTGAATGAGTAGCGGGAGCAGAACACTGATTTCTTGCTTGCTTCTGCAGAACTGGCTAGGTGCTGGGTCCTCACAACTCCCATGGCAGACAGACAGGAATGCTCTGGCTGCTGCCCCGTGATAGTCTTGTAAGAGAGATTTATTCTGAAACGTGTGGTTAGGGAGATAGCCAAAAGATGGAAGGGCAATGGAGAAAGGCTAGAAATGGATGCTGGCATCAAAGAGGGTAGGGACCGAGTCAGAACATGAAATACTAGTCAGACTTGTACAAGTGAAAAACGGGCTAACCAAGCTGGGTAGGAAGCATGGGATGGACTGCTGACCACCTGGCACTCCCTGCTGAGTGGCCCGAGTTTGCCAATGCAGGCTGCTTCCACATCCTGCTGGGAACATCCCATCTGTGCTTTGGTTAATAGGTATATTTTTCCCCTAGCTAATGTGGTCTGGTAGATGTGGTACCAGCTCCTCCCCTTGCCACAAGCAGCTCAAAGATTTCTGACTGCTTCCTTCTTGCAGTATAGGGAAAAGGTGTCCTCTTGGCAGGTCTCCCTGATCTGGTGGGGATACCTGTGCCTAGGGTGTTCCCTCTCTTAACTGCCCTTCTGCCTGGAGTGCAGAAACAGAGCAGTCAGTGAGGCTATTGTGGTCACAGCGTTGCTCTTTGTTTCCCTTTTTTGTCAGATACGGGAAAAGCAGAAAATGCCCTTGGCATCTTGGCGTGCTGTAAGGGGAGAGCGGAAGGACAGTCTTGCAGTATCTCTGCCTGCTAATTGCTCTGTCTTGTTTTGGGTGAACAGGTGAGCCTGTTCCCAATTCCGTAAGTGGGGAATGTTGTAATACCAAATAATAAACCTGCTCTTCTTCTTCCTGGTGTTGGCACCAGCTCCCAGTGAATTTCTCAGTCCTGGAGTATATTTCATAACAAGTATGACTTAAAAAGCACCCTGAGGCTGAAGAAGCACAGGGGCTGTTTTCCAGATGTTCATCTAGCAGCGAGAGATGCTGCTCAGTGCAGCCCCAGATGACATTGTCAGAAAAGGCCTCCCTCAGCAGGAAACTCTTGTCAGGGCACTGGCTCTCAGGGGGAAATACAGAGTGGCAGCACAATGCAGACAGCAGCGCCATGGTGTCGTATTGATCCCTGACACAGCAGGAGCAGCAGCAGATCATCTTTTCATGTATCAGGAATCTGTATGTAAATTTGAGGTACTGCATTGGAGACCTTGTAATGTGCTATATGTTGTTGCACAAACTCCCCTGAGGGTTTCTTCAGCAACTGCTGCACTGTAGCTTAAAGCAGCCAGGAGGCCCTGCCCTGGCTGGTTGCATCTGAGGCTGGAGTTCTGCAAGCATCGCACTTGGAAAACGCTCCTATTAAAAAGGGTTAGGACAATACTATGGACTTTGTAAAGTGACCTTGTGGTAATGGCCAGGAAGGAAAGCCTCTAATGTGTCCTGGGAGATGTTTGTCTCTCTGAAAGCACATCTCTTCTAAAGAGAGGAAATTAACATTCAGGCAGAAAATGCTGTCTCTGTCAGCTGACGGTGCCCAGCAAGAACTGGCTTGTAAATTAAAGCTTTTATTTGTGAAGAGCAAAACTGTTCTCAGTGCTACAATGAAAACTGTTGTGGTACTGTCGTGGGGAAGTTTGAATCATTTAAATAACTTGTCATTGTGTGCTGCTCTTTACAGATGTTACAAACATACCCAGCTGGTTTTTAAATCCTCACCTCCTCCAAGAGAACCTGCTAAAGATAATTATAGTACTGTGTCAATATTGACCAGTTACCTCATCCTCAGCAGCGGGGACTTTGGAGCACTGTTAGTTTTTCTCAATGCTTCTTTGTGAAGCTGCATTTTTCTTTTGTATGTGTTGTAAGAAATCTTTGGAAACCAAGAGGTATTGTATTTTTCTTGCACCAGGGCTGCTACGTCCCTGCCTCTTTGGATGAAGGCAATCTTTGTTAAACATCTCAGGGCTGTCTGTCTTGATTACATGTATGTATGTACGGGTATGTACTATGCCTTACAAAATGGTCCATAAGGTGGACATCCAGGCAGTAATGATACAGAAATCATAAGGAATGCGCATAATGTTGTTGCACATTTCTGTCTGAGCTGTAACAGGCAGTCACAGATTCTGTGCTCTGTAGATGCACAGAATCTGTTGCAACATTCATTTTACCATGTAGTTTGTCACTGGTGTTTTTCTGAAATCTTCTGAACATGACTGCAGAATTACAAATTCCTACCTTCCTTGAGATGCCCTTTCAAGATTTTAAAAGGCACTGTGGTTCTTATTGAACTTCGCTGAAGGGTGGGATACAAAGACAAGTTCTTCTTTCCATGTAGTACCTGACGTGTGCGTAAATTTTACTCATTTCCTTAGAACGGTGTCTGTCTGCCACTTCTATTTAAGAGGTGATGGCTGTATTTGACACCTCAAAATTTTTATAAAGTAGTTGCTGCAAGGTCTTTTAGCCTAGAAGATAGCTTGTGAAATTTAATGAAAGCATTCAAAAGTCAGGATAGTTATTGATGAGACTGAATCCAGAAATATCTGGGAGCGTGAGGATCCATTTCTTTCTTCATGTGATGCGTAGGCTCAAAGTCAGACTTAGAATGTGATAGTTGGTGTAAGCTTACCTATAGCCAAGATACCTTCTCTCCATAATGAACCTCGTGTATACACCTCCAGGGTTCAAAGCATAGGACCCTAAACTAAATAGAGCTTTTTTTGTGAGCTGTAGGGCTTTATGTTGAGTCAATAGAGTGGAGAATACTGCTGTTTCCTGATCCTCCTGCTGCTGAAATCAATAGCTGAAGATTCTGCTGGACATAAGAGGAGTAGGATGGAGCCTGAAGCAACCTGCCTAAAGCCCTTGAAAAGTGTCTGCCCTTTCAGATCCAACTACTGACTCTATTCTTAGAGACATTTAACAACATAAAAAGGTTGCAAGAATTGTAAAAAGCCATTTCTGTGAATTATAGAAATAAAAAGAACTGGAAATAAGGTTCTATAAAAGGAAGGTTTCTCATTATTTATAACCTTCATTGTTCGGCCACACTTTTTTTTCAGAGTTTATGAAAATACTCAATTTCACTTTATCAGGTTAAACATTTTTCAGGTAACAGTTTTGAGAGGAAGGGTAATTGAAATTCAACAGAGGGGGTTACTGCTGCTCTGAACACATGATATTAGTCTTCTCTTGATAGGTACATTTGCCCATGAATGTATTTTTTTTCCCCTCTCTTTCTTCAGTTGTTTTGGTTAAGAACTCCTTCATAGAATCCCAATAAGAAAACCAGCATGTGCGTTCCAAGCAGTGCTGATTATTCCATCCTTTAACTAAAAATAGACATTGTGCAAGCTGGCACTGAAAAATAATTTAGTGAATAGTAGAGAGTGGGAGAAAGAACAGCCATCTTAACAGCAATGTCAGGCTGTAACTGCTGTATATTCATGCACATCTGTGTAGTTGCAGGGGAAGTGGTCCTGTCTGCATAGAGAAACATGGCTTTGGAGTAAGATCATAGAGAACTCTCATGGGAGGAGGGGGTGAACTGCACATAACCAAGAGTCCCTAAGATTTGTTTAGGAGGGTAAATTCCGATTTTTAAGTTCTGTGTTTTGCAAAGAAGTCCGGCATTTAACTGAGGCAGCAAAGTTGGATTACTGAAGCTAACACCTATAAATAATCTAAGTGACATCAGGTGCTGGTAAATAAAAATTCCTTTAATGTTTTATGTTTGTGTTTTTCTAGAAACAGGACACTGAGCACAGATGGGGGTTTTGTTTAGTTGTTTTTCTTAGTCTGAAAGTAAACCAAAAAAATCAAGTATGCTGTGGTCAGCTGAATGGTATCTTTTACTCTTCATCCTCATTCTTGTTTTTTTTTTTTCCTCCCCCCCTCACCTCCCCTTTTTCTTTTTTTTCCTTAACAACTTCTTTGTAGAGTGAGCCAGACCTGGAGAAGGGCCTGGAGATGAGAAAATGGGTCCTCTCGGGAATCCTAGCCAGTGAAGAAACCTACCTGAGCCACCTGGAGGCTCTGCTGCTGGTAAGCGCTGGTGGCAGGTACCATTTCAAACACTGGTTCTTGAATTTTCACTGCTTCCATCCAAAGTTTCCCAGAACTTCACATACCATGGGGTGCAAGTCACCAGGTGGAAAGGGTACCCGTTGGTCCTCTTCTCCAGTAGAGGAAGAGAGGCTTAAAGAAAGGGGTGGATATGGTACAACCAGGCAGTTATTAGTGTGTTAGTGTCCAGGAGTCCTGTCTTTCAGTGTCCTGTGCTAATTATTAGACACGTTACTGTGCAGTTGGACAAAGATTAGGGAAATGGAGTGCAAAGGGATTTTTATCACACCATTATTATCCTGGGAAAATCCACCTACCAGGGGTGGCTGATCCCCATGAGAGAACTTGTTAATGTCTAGCTTTCAGGAGTTGTGTGAATGCAAATATCATTTATTAATAGGATGAAAAACAACTCTCTGGAGGGATGGGTTGTAATGTGGCAAGGGTGAATGTACTTGGTTTGCATGATAACGATTTCCTTCTTTCCTCATTTCAGCCTATGAAGCCTTTGAAAGCAGCTGCCACCACCTCTCAGCCTGTGCTGACTAGTCAGCAGATTGAGACAATATTCTTCAAAGTGCCTGAGCTCTACGAGATCCACAAAGAATTCTACGATGGGCTCTTTCCCCGAGTGCAGCAGTGGAGTCACCAGCAACGTGTAGGGGACCTCTTCCAAAAGTTGGTGAGTGACCTACCGTCACCAGTTTCTGCTACCTCTCATTCATCTCACAGGTGCTGGTACGATTCCCTTCGGTGACTGTGCATAGACCAAAGGGATGAAAGCCCATAGCTGGATTAGATGAGAGGCTTTTAGCTTTGCCACTACAGTGAAGGGCCTACAGCAAAAGTGCCTGTTTCACTGTCTTCAATTAAAGACTGCAGCAAGCTATGCTACTAGTACAAATACAATTTCACAGAAATATTGAGTCTCCAGGGTGTCTGCAGGGTGTCATCAAACCATTTGCTTTAGAGGAAGATGGCAGAATGGCATTGTTCAAAAACATACTTTGTAACACTGACAGCGAAGTGTTTCTCATTATTGCTGAACTCCCTCGCACATACTTCCTTCTCTCTGTGGTGCTTTGTTCTATCTTCTGCTGATTTTCTCTGTTTTATGGTCATCACCTTTGGCTTTGCTTTTCTACCGCCATCTTGGCCTTGATATGCTGATGCAGTCAACCTGCTGCTGAGAATCCTCCAAGCAACCTCCACAAAATTCTCTGAGTGCAGAACAAGACAAAGACATGTACAACATATTCCTGAGGCTGAATTAAAATTGCTGAGTTTCTGAGCCAGATGACAAATTGTTTGCATTCTAGGAGATTCCTTTGGCCCCTTTAGCCTCTCCCCTAGCATGTGCAGAGAGCAAAGGATTAAAGAAGCTGTTTTCTCCTTTTTAGAAAAGAAAAGAATATCTGCATTCCTGAGGTGCCTCTGATTCTCAGGGTAGGAGTGACATTCCAGTGAGGGGTTTATGGGATGGGGAGTATGCTTTACCAGGGTCACTCAATTGTTAGCAGCTGTGTAGCCCAGCACGAGCCCCATACTCCACGGAGCAGGGGGAGATGGGCCTGAAAGATGGTGTTTTCCATCCATACCAGCAGCTCAAGATCAAAATACGGGAATCTGCTTTTCACTGCCAGCATGTTTTAGCCAGGAAGGGTCAAGTTGGTGCTTGGTGAGTAGTTCATGGTATGCAATTTGAGCAACTGATTTAAGAAGATGAAACCACCTGCTGCTGGTTGCTGAAGCAAAGATACAGAAGACTGCTGAAAGTGGAAGCCTCACAAACTGTGTTGAAAATGTAGTGCAGCCATGAAGATAACACTAATTGAAGAAGACCTGAATATATTCCTTACTACTGCTGGCTGTCAAGCAAGCTTTGACTCACTGTACAGCTAGTTAGGCCTTTGTTTAAGACCATTTCTTGCTGATGGTGATCACAGATCCAGGAGATAAGCTCTTCTGGCACTCTTGTTTTGGGTTCCCCTGATTTTTGAGCATTTGTAAACAGAATTGTTTATTGGATTAGTATTAGAAGCAAAGGAGCATATTGCCCTAGTGCAGGAAGCTTTGAGCTAGCTTGGCAGTTTCTGTTTCTGTTGGTTTGGTACAGTTTCAGGGGGAATTGTGAACTCTTTGCTCAGAGCTAATAATTGTTGGCAGGCGGTGGGAAGCAGCTAGGTGAGAGAGATGGCAAGAACACCAGGCATTACAAGACATCTATGCAGGACGTACATCAAATCTTTTGGAGCAGACTGCTTACTTGTGGTTATGTCATGCAATCTGATGCTAAACACTGGAATCCTTGTTATTACCCTGAGGTTCCTAGGGACATTAATTTTTTTTGTAATACAATGCGAAACAAAGCACCGTAGATTGAAGTTATAGATAGTGCCAGGAATTCTATAATTTCATGTAGTCTGGCACAAAGTATGATCTATTTGCAACATCGGTGACTGTTATTCCACCTTTTTCCTGTGGAAACTAAGGAAAAGAAAAAAAGACGCCAGGCATGTGGGAGTGAAATATGCTTCTTATTTTTGGGGAATATTTTGTATGTAATTTTTTTATAACTAGAAAGAAAACACTTTAGAACTGTTTTTAGAAATGAAGAAATATTTAGCAAATATTATCACTGATACTTTTCAGGAATGGAAAGAATTTTAACTAAAAGCCAATTATTTCTACCAAAGCCTGTTTAATTTTCAGTGTGTTCTCTTTTTAATTGAAAAAGAGAAAACGTAGATCAGCATGAAAACAGCGTGTGAGCAATATTGCTTTGACTGGAAGCTCAGTTTTTAATGAAAAAGATGTTTTTATGGCGGTATGTTTAGAGGAGGAAAACAAAAGCTCAGAAAGACTGTTCAGAAGTTAGCAGGAAATGAAAGAGCCACACAGGAATGGAGAAACTTTAAAGCTCTGCTGTGTTAGCTGGCATCATCCAAGCCCAAATGTCATAAGCCCTGCAAATGATCAGTAATTTTGGCAGCAACTTCTTCACAAAATTGTGCCCCAGTGGCAAATACAGATTTTAGTTGCTCCACACTGGTCGTCCCTGGCATAAGTGGGCGCAGTTTCCTTCAGCTTCAGCCATAACCATGGTATTTTGTAGGAGGGCTGAGATTGGTTCCTAATCTTTCAGTAAAGTGTTCCCTAGGAAATAGCCTGCTGTTTCTTAGTCTCTGTTAGCTAAAGAAATTTGCGCAGGGAATGTTCTCCCGAGAGCGGCTTTTTCTATTGCATCGTCTCTTGCGCAAAGCTCCACAGAGAATGGGGAACACAATGATTATGAGAGGGCAAGAGAGGAAAAGTGGGGAAGTTAACTGCACTGCCTGTTGCACGTCTTGGGCAGAAGTGTTAGGGAAGTTGCAGAAATAATATGGTAAGTGCAAGCTCTTCTGGTAACGAATTTCTCCTTAATGGAGCTTTTTACAGCACTCCACCTGTTGGCTCACTACTGACCGTGCACTTGCAGGCATGTTCAAGCTGCTGAGGTGTGTGTTTACAGCACAGCCTGTGCAGCTCTGCAACACAGAACCAGCTCTGCAATCCAGACAGGCCTGGGAGCTACCCAGGGATTTCCCGACCTGGATCTTATGTTCTCTGGCATGAATATGGCTGCAATTCCTAAGTCAGCAAACGGGATCGGTGCTAAGACTCAGTGATAGTAATGGCTCATTACTGCACTCTGAGGCCTGCTCCATCTTCTTCTGGAACAATCGTGTATTCCTTCTGCGGAAAAACTGCCATTTTTGGTCACCTAGTGTTCCCGTCACTGCCTTCCAAACAGATTGTGCTCCGGGTCCCTCTTCTGTATTTTCAGCACTCCCTCCCCTTTTAATGATGCTCAGTAATGCGGATATGGGTTGATGTCTGGGTTTGAGTTAGTGTGTCCATCATGCAAAAGCCAACAAGTAGCTTACTGGAGTCACACTTGTGCTGTTGGGCTGAATCATTCCTGTCTGATTCATATTTTGTGGCAAATAGCCAGCAGCTCCAGTTACATCAATGAACTAAAATATGAATAGATACTAATCTGGCAGTTCAGAAGGGAAAATAAGATGATGGCAATAATAAGGATGTGTCATCCTTGCAGGCTTCCATCTCCTTCACAAGTAAACTTGTTCAGCATAGATGGAACAGGGTGCATGGGAGCACCTGCCCTGGTTAAATGAAGCTGACAGGTCAGAGGTATCTTTCTGGGCCTGCTGAGTATTCCCTGCAGTCCATTGGTATGAAGGAATGTGACCTGATCATTTGATATCGAGGCTGGCCATCCCAAACTGTCTTCTTCCCCGGCATTTATTTTATTTTGTTTTGCTTCCTGCAGGCCAGCCAGCTGGGAGTGTACCGGGCCTTTGTGGATAACTATGAAGTTGCTATGGAGACAGCAGAGAAATGCTGCCAAGCCAATGCTCAGTTTGCTGAAATCTCTGAGGTAACGTCACGGTATTCAGACATACGAGCCGTCTGGATCTGACTAATACCCTGCGATGTCACTCCTGTCTATCCTCCGAGTATCTTTGCAGCCCTGACTTCTGGAGGAGTTGTGAGCTCCCGTAGGCTCACTGCTTCAGCTCGTGTTCTTGTAGCCATTTGTACTTTGGGCTAATAGAGGTGATCACATAAACAGCCTTTATGTGCTGTCCCCACCCAGGGAATCTTGTAAAAACTGGCATTGCTTTGAACTTCTCAGCCCTGTACCACCTTCATGCATTTCTAGAAGGGAAGCTGTATTTGAGTTTCTCAGATGTTTTTCTTGCTAATGATGCTGCTGACACTGGTGTAAAAAGCCATCTGTAGTGGCTTGAATTATGGCTGTCAGTGGAATTGCAGGTTTCACTGGTGTGGAGAGAAGGAGAGGGTAGCTCTCTGTTTAAAAAGGCAAGCATGTCAACCATAATCTGTAATATTGTTCATTGGGCTACTCTGATGTCCCCTCTTTAAGAGAAGTACCTTGTGTCAAAGCATTTTGAATACGTTTTCAGGCTTCCCAGGCCACCACCTTTGCCTGCAGTGCATGGTCTCATTGACTCTTTGTATTGTGGTTATTATATCTTGAAGAACTCGGTTGCCAAGAGAACATGAACGTCATAGGTGTGTCCTTAGAAACAAGCAGGTAAATAGTCAGAGCTGAATAATATTGGGGGCATTGGTTCCCTGAAAAAGATCCTGAGTACATTCAACATTGCATGTCCCTTTTGATTTTTATGATAAAGAGGTGAAATAAAACATGTTCCCTCTGTGAAATGGGGGAAGCAAGGCTTGCCTTTTGGGATTTGCTGTACTTACTCATCAGAGTGCAAATGTCTTCTATTCTCTCCTTTCCTGAGGATTTCCATCGGGTCCTGGTCCCTTGCCTTACCACTTCTGTGTTCTAGTGGTATCAACTCATGAGTAAAGCAGTTTCCCCTGTGCTTGCTTTTCTTTCAGTAGTAAAATGCATTTCATGGACTTTCCCATTTATTTATAGTAATACGTATAGATAGCAGTATGGTAGTTCCTAGAAGACAGAATAGATATTAAAGCCTCAAGGTCCTGGGCTCTGTGCAAATGTGATCCCTCGATTTTTCTGTTTTCTGAAGGATAACTCTGAAATCACGCTAGCGTCTACTGTAATTGGAATGATGGTGATGATACTTTTGCATTTGTGCCCTGGTGAGGATTTCAGAGCTCAGCACATCAATGCATGTAGCTCCACAGTCCATGTGCAAAGAGAAGTCGCAGACATTGTTCCTTTTCTGCCATGAGAGAGCTGACTTGTCCAAATTCACCCAGCTCTGAGTACAGGCATAAGGAAATATAACCTGGGGGTACTGAATCCCAATCCTGTACTTTATTTATAGGTGGTGTACACATGCTGTGGTAACAGCTGCATCCTTGTGGACATGTCTTGCTCCTGTAGATGTTTTTAAAACGCCACCATCCCTGTCACTATAGGTGGTTCCCTGCTTTGCTGCATCTCTATTGACATGCATGCCTAAGAAAATTGCTTAATATTTGAGATGTGTGGGTGCACCTGTGACATGGCTATGGTGGATTTACCAAGAAGGAAAGCATGTTTTTCCTTCACTGACTTGAACTGTGATAGGGCTGTCCTCCATTCACACTTAGGCCCTCCCTTGGAGGAGCAGATAGTCTCTTATGTTCCCATGTGATATTTCAAGGTGATTGACCATCTGCTACTTGGGTTTTCTTTTTCTTTTAGAATCTAAAGGCTAGAAGCACAAAGGAATCTAAAGATCAGACGACGAAAAATTCCTTGGAAAGTGAGTGATCCATGCAGAAGAGGCTGTGGTTTGTCAGGACTGTGTGGTGGCTGTTGCCAAACCTCCACTCTCCCTTTTCCTTTTTAAATGCTGTAAGGTTATGGAGTCTACTGGCTCTACCTGGGAAATCAGTTCCCTTTTGCCAAGTAGCAGTGCTCATGCACAGTAAGCTGCACGCATGCATGGGGAAGCCCCTGTCCAGCTTAAAAACCTCATCAGTCCCTTTGGGCAAAACCAGGCCAAACAAAGGACTGAGTGATTTTAAGAGAACATTCGCTACTTGTGATAGCACAAACGCAATCCTAGCTGTTGTTGTTATATGGTTTTTGCCCTGTGATAGCATCTAGAGAGCCTGGTCAAGATCAGGTGTCATGATGCTTGTCTCTATGCATAAGTAAAAGACAACCCATGTTATAAGAAGCTTCCATATCACTAATATGAAAGCCAATCCCCTTCCTGCTTCGGCCTATTATCGGTATTTGGAAGCACTCAACATGTCATGCTGAACTCCAGGAGGAGGGATGCACTGCCAACCTTTCAGGCACCTCCTTGGCAACTTGAAGAGTCCAAGGCCTGTTTCTGATCTATGGGACCACGCTGGTTGCCAGGGCACTGTCAGAAGTGTGCCATGCTGTGTGCAGTTGTTCTGTACTACCTTGTGTGCTCCTCATCCACTGTTTGGCAGGGCGGCCTCACAAGTGGGCATTTGTTTGCTGTGGAGCATTTTTATTTCCTCTGTGTGTTTGCGTGTGTTTTATTGACGGTGCAGCACTTTAGAGAAGGGAATTTTTCCAGTAGCTCATTGGTTAATAAACCTGTGCCTGTACATTCAGTTGCATTGGATAAGTTGCTCTATGGGGGCTGTATTTAGGTACCTCTTCCTTATGTTCCTCCTGCTTTTTTTTTTTTCCACAGCTCTATTATACAAGCCAGTGGATCGAGTGACTCGCAGCACACTCGTCTTGCATGTAAGTATCTGAAGGGTAGTTTTCAAACTTCGAGGCCCCGTCCCTATTTTCTTTGCCCTTCGAATTTTCCGTGGAGGTGTAGGACTGCAAAAATAAACCTGTCATGCTGCCTAAGAGCCTATTCCCTTTATACTAAGGGGAGGAAGTCCATAGGTAGGACCCTGCTATCTCTTTGGTTGTGTTACCAGGAAGTGCAGAGTATTTTCCTCTTCCTCTAGAGATAAAGCCTTCCTCTAATCTTTAAGAAGAAGCTGAAGCATCTTGTCCCACAGCTCTAGGTAGGGGCCCTCAGACTCTTCTGCTTTCCAGTGTGGCTCATGGTTCTGTTTATTATGTTCCTGTTGTCAGGATTTACTCAAGCACACTCCAGTGAGCCACCCCGATCATCCACTCCTGCAGGACGCTCTGCGGATCTCGCAGAACTTCCTCTCGAGCATCAATGAGGAGATCACTCCTCGTCGGCAGTCCATGACTGTAAAGAAGGGGGAGGTGAGTCTTCCTGCTTTCGTTATGTTCTCAGTTTCTGAATACTGGTTGTGCCTTTTCTGTAGCGCAGACTAGGAAGTTACGCTATTAATTCCTTTGTTGCTAAGATACAGTTTATGCAGTGTCCTTGTTCTCTAAAGGATGTCATACAGATCCTCTCTGTTTTCTGTCCAGAAAAGAGTTTGGAAACCAGAGGAAAAGTACGATTAGAGTTTTGTTCTTAGCACTGTTATAATCATTTGTCATACGTAATTTCTATAATGCATATTGCTATGCACTGAGTGGATTTGTATTTTGCCTGCAAACTGAAACCAAACAGGAAGCCTGGGAGGAGAAAAAGGTGAGAAAACATCAGAAATCGTAAAAGATTAGGAAAAGATGTTTTGCAGAATCTTAATTCTCACCATAAAACCCAATTTTTGTGTCATCAGTTCTAAAGAAGAACGTTGTAAATGGGACTAGGAAGCAAAAGTAGAATGGAAAGCTAAGGGAGATAATTGACTCCTAAGGGTGTAATATAACTCTTCTCAGCTCTGCTGAAAGTTCTAAGGTGTGCAGTTCCTCTACCTGTATGCAATGTTGTGCAAGGAGAGAATAGAGCTACATGATGGTGAAGTCCGGCGTGCCTCAATGGGCTTGATTCATCTGCCTTGTAATTTCTGTAGAAAGCAATTCAGTGCTTCCTGATGAGGAAAGGCCAGGACTGGCAGAAGTACTAGGAGAGAGAAGGGTGTAGGAGATTGGACAAAAGAGGTGCAACTCAGACAACATATGTGTAAGAGGAATTCTGGCATCGTGCCAGAGACACTGACTGATCAAAAGTGACGCAAATTACCCTGTACAAGAACATCTTTTACAAAGCCCAGGAGATTGTTAAGATACCCTGAACCTTTATGGTGTATTCCCAAATCCTGTCAGCTAAACATGCTTACTTTTAGCTGTTAAACTGATTTTCAGCTGACAAAGATTTGCTGGAAGCTGCAGTACTGGGAATTTGGTGCGCTTTGTCCTGCAAGTCTTGCTCGTTGTCTCATTTTGTCAACTGAGGAAGTCTGCAGCTGAGAAAAGAGGAGGGGCTGAGCAATTGGAGGCTGAGGTAGAAGCTCAGGCATCAGTCACCATGGCCTCAGCGATAGTGGATGGCCTTGTTAAAGTGGATGCTGATTGAGTTGTAGCAGAAATCACAGGCTAGAATGCCCCCTTGCAGAGGAGGGAGCATTTTGTGTTCTCCAGTTGTCTGTCAGCATCTCAATGAGGGATGCAGGCTTTGAAAAGTGTCACGCAGAATTCTAATGAGGTGCCAGAGTCCAGGCAGAGGGGCAGGCTCAGGAGGGTGATACTGATGATCTCTTTTTGGAGGGGTGTCACATCTTAGAAAGCAAGAAGGGGAGGTGTCCTTGTCAGGACTGGGTTCAGCAGGCTTGTTCGCAGTCTCACCAGTCCTGCAGTGACTCCATGTATGATGTGGGGAGGGAAAGAAGGGGACATACCCAAAGAGGAGAGGATTGTGGGTGTGCTGAAGGGGACTGGGAGCCCTTTGTACTCGCCCTCACTGCATGTAGCTTGCACTGAGCCCAGGGAAGAAAAGGACTTGCTTCTGATGCTTCCCAGAGTTTGCCTTCCACTCTGGGAATCTGATTGTGGATACTTCTTTAGTCATTTGGCACCAATATCCCACTTTTTTCCAAGGTGGTGATGCCCCAGTTGACACCATTCTGTGTCTAGAGAGTAGGTATGTTCACTCTCTGCATAGTAATCGAGACACACAAGTGTGCTCCCAGCTATTCTGTGTGGGTTAGTGATGGCTGCTTCTTCCTACAAGCTACTCAGCTTGGGGTCATAGCTGGGTTTTGTTTATGCCTGTAAATCTTTCCTTTTCCACTTATCCTTTCCTCCCACTCCCCTTGCTTGTGCTTCCCCTAGGGTGACAGGACAGTGTGCAGTTTGCATCGCCTAATTGACTGCTCTCAATGCATAATGCATTTTTTTATTTTAATGAATCACCGGCTTGCTTTGATGGTTTTTTTTCATTATTTGTCTTCCTCCTATTGAAATTTCCTTGGTGGAAAGGAAGGAGGGAAAACAGCCCTTTCCCCTCATGTATTGCTTAGGTGCTGATCTCAGTTATCTTTTTTTCCCAGTACTTGCCTTTTATGTGGAATATTTTTCCCCTTTGAGTGCATCGTGGGGAGGAGTCAAATCTCCTTTGCCAGCCTCTTGCTTCAGCTCTTTTTTTCAGGATTGCTTTGAACCAGGGAAAGCAACCAGTTGTTAATCTCCCTAGTGACAGGCTGCTAAGGAGAGGAGCGTAGGTCAGAAGAGAGGAGAGGCTCATCAGCACAGTGTTCCTTGCTTTGGCAAAAGCTGATTCCCTGCTCTGGGAGCACTGACTCAGTCTGACCTGCCTGCTGTCTTCCTGCGTGATGTCAGGTGTCCTGCCTGCACACCAGCCCCCTGGTTCTGCTTGGCTCAATAGACTTTTTTCGAATTCTAGACTTAAGCATATAAACTGCAAGTTTTCTGTGGCATGTGGACCTGGTTTAATTTGCTGGGCTGAATGAGTATTTTAGGTAGTGCAAGGAGATGGGAACAAAGGGGGCAAAACCATTCACCAGAGGGACAGAAAGGTCTTACAGCAGGGTGGGTTAAGCCTACGAACATACAGTTTGGTCCTTGCTGCCTGCCAGGCTGACTGTAGCTGGTCTTCTCTGCCTTGTGGTTTGCTGAGGGATGTGGTACAGAGGAGCCAGGAGAAGCCCCACCTCCAGCCTAGCAACACAAGGGAGCCAGGAGGGCTTATCTGGGCTCTTGGGTCTGCTTCCGTTCAGCCTGATCGGCTGCATTCTCTTCCTCCCTTCTTTTCCCATTAGTCTGCTTTTGTGGTTTTAACTCTTTTGATGGATTATCTGCAAGTATCCACTTTGCCAACCCTCTACGTAATCAAACAATTGCATGGAGGGAAAGGGGGTCTGAGTAGCACTGTACCCTCTGACTCAGAATGCGAGTGGTGGAGAATCTTCCACCCCTTAGGACCATGGAGCAGGCATCTTAGGACCATGGAGCAGGCATCTTAGTTCCTCACTGCTGATCCTTCCTCACCACTATCCTCTTGGCTTAAACAGGGGACCTGTTAAAGGTTCTATGGGGAATGGTCCCTTGAGGAAGCAGGAAAACGAATGCTTTGAGGTGAAGGATGTGCCACTATTATGTGCCAGAAGGAAGGGAGTAATAACCTTTCTAGTCTTACTAACAGAGCAGCTATAGGGACTGCATTTTTTTTTTTTTTTTTCAGCAAAGCCTGGATGCAAATGACTGTGGAGCTTGTGTTGTCTTTCCCTGCTAAAAGTAAAGGCTTGTGTTTCCAGCTAATTCAGCCCACTCTTGTAGGCAGGAGTTAATGAAACTGCAAAAAATCGCAGAGTTCATTTGGGAGACGATGATTCCTTGAATGCTCCTTGTAGGATGTTGTTTCAGGGCAGTTCAGACCAACCTGAGTGGTGGTGGCTGCCATTCTGACTGGCCCCTGGCCGTGCAGTCCCACCTTCTCTGAAGTGTTCACACTGGTATTAGTGTGATCCCACAGCGGCATGGAGGAATGGAGCTGCATTAAACTGGAGCCTTTTGAGACTGGGGTCACTCCGTTGCCTGAGTGACTTAGTATCTGGTCACATCAGCACCAGTCCAGACACAAGAGGACTGACAGTTTCTTCTGGGATCAAGCCCACTAGAACACATGTTGGATCAGCTTATGCAGCTGTGTGCCTCTTCCCTTGCCCTGGAGAGAAGAGGCTGCTTGGCAGGCTGCGCTACCATGTTTCTAAAAGTGGTTTTAAACTGCAGTCAAGAGACCTGGGTGTTATTGCCTTAGGCTCTCGTTTAACTTGGTAGAGACCAAGTGTGCGAGGGAAGGGAAAGGACAAAGGACATTTACAAGGGAGCAGAAGTGCAGACTAAAGCCTTTGAAAAGCTGGGAGCTAAGCTTAGACACAGGCAGCTATGCACAGCTTGAGGCCTGGTGCCTACTGCTTCTGGAGGCCTTGGGCAGATGTTGGCAATAGAGCAATGAAAAATGATCTTGGATGCTTCACACTCTGTCTTACAGCTGGAGTCAGAGAGCTCCTGGTGACAGAAGCTATGGAAAGAAACAAGAAAGGCTATTAAAATGCTCAAAGAGAAGCCAGTTTAGCTCCCTAGGCAGAGCATCCCTTTATTCTGCAATGCTGGTCTTGCAACACACGCACACACACACGAGGAATCATTTTCTTCCTACGCTCTGCAGAAAGCCAAACCACCTCTTCCTTGCTGACATATGCCAATACCCATCTCCTGCTTTTACCTTCCTCCTCCTGCATCACACATGTTCCAGTCCTTCCCGGGGCTCTCACCCACACGCCGCGGGCCTCTGCTGTCACCACGTTGGATGAGCTCTTTCCCCGGCACACAAGTGAGGAGACGGCCTTTTCTGCAGCTGTGGTTCTGGATGAGTAGATTTTGAAATTCCACTTTTTGTAATGTGTCTCAGACAAATTGGTCTTCTGCCACACTTCCTGGAGTTAAGCAGTACGTGACAGCAGCAGCATTTATCATATGCAAACGGCACTAAAACTCTGTAGGATGAATAGATGAGCATACAGGTAGTCGTGAGGTTGGTAGCGGAGGAGGAGATGCTCGCTGACAGAGGTAAGAGGAGGAGGACAGCAATAGGCAGTCTAAGGAGGATATCTAAGCACTGAAAGATGTACAGGGAGAGCTCTTTTGTCCAGAGCACTGAGGTGTGTGGGAGAAGCAGCAGGTGAAAACATGCAAAGGAAAGCAGGGCCTAGAAAAGAGACTCGGGACTTCTACTGCAGCAGTACAGGAGCTTTGCAAGAGCCACTGAAAGTAATGATCAGCCCAGGTCCTGTTTGAGAGTTTAAAGATGATCCTAATTAACTGCATTATGATATAAAATAGGAAGTTTTCCCCCAGGCCTCATGGAACACGTTTCTGTAGCTGAGCTGAGCTCCTGTGCTGGACACCTGACAGTCTTGGGGCTGTCTGTGGGCGAGAGTGGGACACTGCCACTGTGCTGTCACTCTGATCCTAAGCTTATGTTTTCTTGGATTTTTTTTGGTGTTTCTGTAGTCTGCTTGTCATTTCAGGGTATTTCAGGAAGCCTTTAGCACCTTTGGTAAGCTTAGCAAACAGAGTAACTTTGGAAACAAAGTTAAGAGATGGTTTCCCACACATAGGCTGTTGTACGTCATGTACAGGAGATTCACCGAGCCAAAAGACCTCATGTTTCAGGAGACCCTGTTTGACAGGAGGTCACCAGAGGAATAGCTCTTGCTGGCCCTAGGTGGGAGGAGTTGACCAAAGTGAGCTTTGGTTCCTGAACTGCTAGAGAGGGCCTGTGGAGCTGAGGTGGCACGGGCATCTGGCTGGCACGAGTCCTGTCTGAGGGGGCTGCTAGCTCCCCCAGGGTGGGGTAGGATGGGCTGACTCATGTCGGGAGGTCCGGGAAGGTGCCCTGCGCTCCCTCACTGTGGGGTTTGGCAAGGATCTGGTAAGCCAGTTGGGAAATCCTTTTATTGTTTCCCTCTGACCTGCTGAACCCTCCTGGCAAGATGCATCAATTGCAACAAAGGATGTGGCCCTTTGCTGGAAGCGCTCCTCCTCCGCTCCACCGATGCTGAGCAGCCTGGGGCATGCCTGTTGTGCCCAACCCTAACGAAAGTCCTGTTTTCCAAGAGAAGCTGGTAGTTATAGCTAATATCAAGCTTCACACCCCTGTGAAGAGAGATTTCCTAACTTGATCCACGAATGTTTTCTCCTGTCCTCTCCTCCCCAGATGCTTGGTTGCTTTTGTGGCAGTTTACCCCTGTTGCTTGCTGAAGGGAGACCTTCCCAACTAACTCATGAGTGAGAAGATAGGAAGAATTAAATGTCTGGGGAGCTCAGTGGTTTCCTCTGAGTGGCTGACTGGAATACATCCCTTTCACCTCTTTACTTCTGTTCCAGTCAAGCTTAGGAAATACAGTCTTTCTTCTTCCCACCCAGCTCTCTTTCTGGGAGATCATGCTGCCAAAGACTTTTTGCTGCCTCATGGTAGCACCGTGCCTCATGTCAGTCAGGGTATTTTGTACCCAGGAGTGCTAGCCAAAATAAACTCTGTGCAAATGAGTGGTACCTCAGTCCCAGGCAGGAATTTTGAAGGCTGTTGAATCACATCCCTGTTTTGGCATCGTATGGCTGAGCTTTCTGCTTGGGTTTCGGGGGGATGTGGGACAGAGAGCATGGCAGCTTGGAGGAAATCTGCTTGGATTGTGACAGCCAAGGACTGTTCAGGGGCAGGTTAGGTGCAGCTTTAGAAAGCAGGAGAAGGGGTGACCTGCTTGGACCATGCAGGCCATGTGGCAAGGTCTGTAGCCTTGCTGCAGGGAATACTAATGGACTGCTCTTTTCTTACTTTGTGGAGGCCTGACACAAAGGTTTCCAGTCACTGGTGCCTCTGTGTGGGCTTCCCCTTCACTTGACGACACGCTTGTTTTAAAAATGCTATGGTCTGGATGACGGTACTGGAATACTGCCACAACCAGGGGGCTGATCTGGGGCTGAGCAATATCCTTCACGGTCCTCCAGCAGCCACCAGAGACATCTTCCCAGGACAGGGTGCTGAGTCTGTACTCTGGACTAGCCTGGGGTATTTTTCAGCTAGGAACTCTCGGCAGGGTGCTGGGCTGGGCTCTTGGCTGGTCTCACACACTGCCAGTGCCTGGCAGAGGGGGGACAGAACACCAGGTCAGGACCATGCCATGGCCCTGTCAGGTAGGGAAGGGACAGTGCCACATCCTACTGAGTAGCAGAGATGAGTGTGCTGTGAGAACATCTTTACACCTACGAACAATGAGCAGAGGTTGAGCTGGCAATAAGCAGCTATTCTTATTGCCTCAGAGGAGCTGAGCTGATTTGCAGTGTAATTAATATGCATCAGATAAAGAAACCTGGAATCAGGTTTTTGGCTTGCTCAGAAAATCTCTTTCCCTGCTTCATTATCGATCCCAAATGAAATTCTTTGACGCTCTGGAGAGTGTTTTTGCTACTGACAACATACCTCCTCCTTTTTATTTATTTATTTTTAAAGCTCAATGTTTCCTACCTGGGGTTTGTTTGCCAGGCAGGAGGAGGAGGCATGCACAAGTGTGCATCAGCAGCAGAGACATTAATGCAGGCAGGCGTTCTCTCCAAAACCACTGAGGAGAAGCCAGGAGGATCACGCCCACCTAAAAATAAACGTTAACATATGTACGGGCCTTTTCTGAGCCTGAGTCACTGCTGGATAGCAGATCTCCACAGACTCCTGCCCAGAGATGGTGCAACAGTCCGCTAGGTAGCAGCCTTCGTTCCTGGCACTGTGGGAAAGGTGCAGCTTTTGCTGCTGCTCACAGATTTCCAGGGCCTTTGTGTAATGAAAGGCAGCACTGAGGTGAGATGCTGACACTGCTATGTGGGCTTTAACAGCTAGCTGTGGTGCTAGTGCAGCTGCAGGCAGGAAAATGCAGACTTTTAGTTCATGTCAGGAAGTTTATGGTGCTGTACAACAGAGTGTGGAAACAAGAATGATGTCTGCAAGGGCATTTCTTTGCCTTGTGTTCCTTGCCATGATGCCTGCTGGGCTCGGGACTGATGTGGTTTGTTTTCATTTTGGAGAGCCAAGATGGGAAGAATGGTAGGCGGAAGGAGAGGCAGCGTGGGGGTTTGCACTCCCACACCCTCTGCAGCAAATGTGTTCAGGGCTTGTTAAGTCACGCAGGAAACAAAACCCATGGGGCATAACCTGAGAAACTGAGGCATCAGTTCTGGTTTGGGTGTTCTGGCCTTGCTCATGTTAACTGCTTTCCTGTTGCATGCCGCTGCAGAGCTGAGCACAGCTGCCTCTTGGAAATATAGACAGTTTTCATGTTCGCATTTCCCAGCGTGGGGATTGCAGAGGTATTGCTGGTTGGGAGCGAGTCGTACTAAGTCCGGATCGTGGCCCTGGAGAGGGCTGGTAGTGAGACAGCAGGGGGAGGTGTTGGTTAGCGCTGGGCAGTGTTAGCAGATCTCTCCTATGCCCAGCCATGGTGCTGTCTAGGCATATATTGTACATACAACATGTCACTCATTGGTGTCAGGGGAGCATCCTCTTAGCTGGAATAGCAAGGAAATAGTAAGGCTTAGGAAAAAGTGCCTTAACATACCTGTGCAGAGAAGCTGGTAATTCCTGCTTTTACTGTCTGTGAGGCAAGGCAATGCTGACAGTTATACTTACTGGGGGAAATAAAATTTGGCCAAAGTTGAATACCTCTGATTTCTGTTTGAAAGTCAGTAGGAGATATCTATTCCAGATGTGCATACAGAGTCCTGTTGATCCTGACATCAGAGCAGGACTGAGCTTAGAGCAGGGCTTGAAACTCGTAACAGCACACAGCCATCTGTCTTAGTGCCGGTGCTCCAGCCTGTTTGTCTTTCAACTATGGAGCCCCCATAAGGAAATTAGGAAAGTGATGCTTCTGCCTGCAAATGTGTGCCTCTCATTTAGGAGGCGGTAAAGCTCCCTTGAATTAGAAACGGGAATAAAGGCATCAGGGTTGTACAGCTTCTTTGCATCTTCTAGGTGTGGGGAATGTTTATATGATATATAAAAGAGATTTAAATAGGCACGGGGTGGGGGCATATCCAGATGGTCCTATTTAAACACAGGCTGATATGGGCCTACTGAGAAGTTTGCTAGATACACATTTTGTTCAGGAATTATCCCTTAACAGCACTTGTAATACAAAAGCAGCAGTGGCATTCAGCTGTTATAGTTGACAAACTACTGTTGTGAATGGGCAGTGGAGGGGTTTGTGGGGGTTTTCACTCCTTTTTCTCCCTGCTGGGGTATCCTAAGCGCAATTCGCTGTCTGGGTGACTCCTGAGAAAAGTGGTGTTTGCTGCCATCTGCGGGTTTGTGAGGGAACGATGTGCTGTCAGTGATTTCTGGCCCTTGGGTACACAAAAGCTGGGCAATGACTTAGAATATCTAATTATGCTTGGGCTCAAGAGCAGGTGGTGGAGAGAAGCCTGAAGTCTGACCCAGAACCAGATAATAAAGATGTGTGGCCATTCTTGACCCTGGGGGAGGAGAGGGCAACAGCAGGGTGCAGAGCTTGCAGCAAGTAACATTTAATAACCTTTTTTCTTTTTTTCTGAATTACGTCAATTTACTGAATTGGCTCTGGCAGGAGTCATGTCTAAGGAATGTGTTGCCCCAATGCCAAATCTGGGGCTTATATTGCACTAACTAAAAGATTTTTTCTGTTTTTTCACCAGCACCGTCAGCTGCTGAAGGACAGTTTCATGGTGGAGCTAGTTGAGGGCGCTCGCAAGCTACGTCATGTCTTTCTTTTTACTGATCTGTTCCTGTGTGCCAAGCTGAAGAAGCAGATTGGAGGGTGAGGTTTTCCTTCTGGACTATGTCCTTTGCACCTCAGCTTCAACAGAATCCTGGGTTTAGCCAGCAATTTTAGTTGAATATAAATACCCCAGACCTGTTAACCATAATCCATAAGATGTAGTTAGACAAGGAATGATCAAGAAGCCAGTACTGCCTATTTTATGAGACATTGGTCAAGTCCTGATCCCTCAGGAAAGGTTAATTCCTCCCACCCCTGCTCTGAGCCTTCCTAGAAAAATAGGAGGTGCTGTAGCTGCTGGTACTCTGGACAAATGCCATTCATTTTTCTGCTTCCCCTTTCTTTTAATAGGTGACATTCTTCACTTTCTTTCGCTCCTAAGATTACTAATTTTGGCCTTGCGGCTAGAGCCAGTTAACAGCTTTGCAGAAAAATGGAAAAGCTACAATAAGCAGACTGTGTCAACCCCAAAGTGCAGCTATACAAACAGTTTTGTAGACACTTTTCACAAATGAGGGGGGAAGAACCTTTACCAACATACCTGCCTCAAAGAGGGTTTCTCTTTGATAAATTTTCTGCTGATGGAGACCCCTCTCATCTTCTTGCCCTCCTCAAGCAAAAAGTTGTCCCTGCCCCTTTTGAAGCACAACTTGTGAGGAATAAACCTTCAAAAGATTGGGACGTTCCCAAGAATGTTCCTGACAGTAGAGGTGGAGAGGAAATAAATAACATGAAACATTAAAAAAGAGAACTGGTTATCCTGGTGAAATCACTGCAGAATGGCAGTTACAAGCTGTACTTTCTCTCTTCTGGTTGGATTACACAGGGGTTTATATATATTGTCCCTCCTGGCTCAGGCAGGAGAGACCTGCGTTTAGACCGTAGGCAGCAGCCAGGTCAGAGGCACGGCAGGCTTCTGAACTTTCTCTCTACAGAGGCTTCAGAGGGGAGAGCGTGCAGGACTGAAAGGGTTTGCAAAAGGTTGTTGTGGTTTCTTTGGATGAAAAGAACTAGATAACAAAACAAATTGCCTTGTTATGTGCTGTACTGGCTGTTGGCCCTTCTAGGCTTTCTTGCTGGAAAGCAGCCTTTTACCAGACTTTTTCCACATGGGAGTCGCAGTGAAGTTGTGCCCATTTCTGTATCTTATGCACTATAGTGGGGAAGGACTTGTGGGAAGGGGGAGTGTGTATTGCCAAACATCGGTAATAGTAAAAGGTTTGGAGCTTCTATCTTTCAGAAAAAGCCAGCAATATGACTGCAAATGGTACATCCCGCTCACTGACCTCAGTTTCCAAATGGTGGATGAGTCCGAGGCTGTGCCCAATATCCCACTGGTACCTGATGAGGAACTGGATGCCATGAAGATCAAGATATCTCAGATCAAGAATGACATCCAGCGTGAAAAGGTGAAAAGGAGTTGAGCACTCCATGCCAATGTGCTGATAGAAGCAGCATTCCCAGAGCTGCACTGCGTGGGGAATCATGCTAAAACAGACTGTTTAGCAGAGGCTCATAGTGCCGCTTTGTTATCAGAGATATCCAGATGCCCTGCAGCCCATCATTGCTCATCCTAGTGCATGGCTTGAATGATATTGTCCAGTGGGGAGGCAGAAGGAAAAAGACCCTGCAGTTGTACCTGGTAGCACCTCTACTTGCTTGTAGAGGACCTGGCTGCGCAGTGTCATGACGCTGCTGCAGCCTCTGGAACAGAAAGGACAGGGTATGACTGGGACAGTGGCCACACACCTCTGCACCTTAATCTGGGGCAGCTGGAATTGGGGAACAAAGCCAAGTCTGAGTGTATCTCTATACTGTAGGTAACATCTTCCTGAGCAGCTCAGGGCCCTGTGGATCCTGTTGACAGCATTTCTCCTGCCTTGGAGCCATTTGGCTACTCACAGAGGGAAGAGGCTGTGGATCTTAAAATGTCTGTCAGTGTCAAATTGGGGCAGATATTGGATAATGATGTGTGTCTTCTGTTTTCCTCTCTCCCCCACCCTTCAGAGGGCCAACAAAGGCAGCAAGGTCATTGAGAGGCTGAAAAAGAAGCTCTCAGAGCAGGAATCCCTCCTGCTGCTAATGTCTCCCAACATGGCCTTCCGGGTACACAATCGCAATGGCAAGGTGAGTGGCTTTTCTGGTCTCCCTCAGTGTACAAGACAGATGTGAAGGAGTGTGTGTGTTTGTATGTGCTGTTGTACAGGGAGGTCTTCATGCCCTCTACTGAAAGCAGTTTCCAAGCAGCAGACACCTAACTCTTGCTACACCAAAGGTTATGATGATCTCTTGTAAGGCTATCACTAATTTGTATGCGACATTAGCATTTTAAAAATAACATTACATAGAAGCTAATACCCTACCTCAGCACTTGCCCAAGCAGAACAGTAGGAGTGGCTCTTTTCACCTAAGATAAAGCTCTGCAGCAGCTGCCTTCTAGACTCCCCTTCAAGTTCAAGGCTTAGCTCGCTCAGGGCTGCCTCCACAGTTCTGGAGGCTGCACTTGGCACCAGGGGTGCTGAAAGGTTGGGAACAGTCTCCTTTAGTGGAGATGCCTGTGTGTCGGAGGTATCCCCTGCTCCGGCACTGCTGTAACCTCTCACTGTGGCCTTTCCATGCACATGGCAAAGGATTCTGTCAAGATCCTGTTGCTACTCAGTGCAAACCCACGAGCTGGTCGCTGCTTCCTCAATTTGCATCAGTTTCTAGGCCTGTACTGGAGGCTTTTGGGTTTCCTCGTGCAACTGTTGTGAGGAGTAGCACAGAGCTGCTGTGGGACCTCACGCTGCCGGGGACACAGCCGCTGTTTGCAGGGTGGAGCTCTGTGAAAGCTCCCTCTGCAGGAGTCCGTGTTGGTACTGCTGGCACATTGCTGAGAAGGCACGTTGCCAGGGTCCTGCCTGTCACTGACAAAGCTGTGATGTAGGGCAACCGGCAGGAGTACTAGAAGGACAGTATATCCAGCAATTTCTGCAGGAGGAGGGTGGGAGGCAGGCAGGCAGGCAGGCAGGCCTGCTTCAGTGGTCGGTCAGACTAACGCGTATCCCCTTCTCTTCTGTGTTCCCGGGTAGAGTTACACATTCCTCATTTCATCGGACTATGAAAGGGCTGAGTGGAGGGAGAACATCCGGGAGCAGCAGAAGAAATGTGAGTCTCTCTCAACTGGGCATTGGGACAAATACTGTAATCTTATTAGAGAGCAGGAGTCCAGAGGATGAAGCATGGGGCAGGGTTCTCTGCAAAAAGAGAGATGTGCATTGAAATCCACAGCACAACATGAATGTCTTCTGTCTCTGCACATCTGAGCCTGTCTGAGGGACTTTTACTTGCAACAACATGTAGGGAATGTGTAGGGAGAGCACTTGCTAAGTGTGTGGGGAGATTCTCCCGTTCAACCCTAGAGATCAGAACTCTGTGGAGTTCCAGGTAGAGGGAACAGCTGCACCCTTTTACCTGGCTCCAGTCCAAAGAAACTTATTTACTTTTTTGGCAGGGGTGTTTTTTGGCTTTGCGTGAAAATAAGGGCCCCCCTTGTTTCCTGTGAACCATCCTGAGACCTCTTACTCCAAAGAGTAACTGAATATGCCCTCAATAGAGCTGGGCTGCAGCAGCAGTACAGTCCTGAGCACCCAGGGTTCCGATGCTGAGCATTGCCCAGGGAGCAGCTATCATGCGTATGCCCAGAATGAGGGACCATGCATCCAGCCTCTGCTTTGAATTTTAATCCCTCCCTCTTTGAATCTCCTTGGCAGGCTTTAAAAGCTTCTCCCTCACATCAGTGGAGCTCCAGATGCTGACAAACTCCTGTGTGAAGCTTCAGACGGTCCACAACATTCCCCTCACTATCAATAAGGAAGGTGAGACCTTTGGTTTACACTTTCACATGGGGCAGCTGCAGTGAAAACCTACCTCTGCCTGCCTTTGTGCATTTCCCCTGAAACGGCTGATGCTGTTTCTTTTTGCTACAGGCTTCAACCTGGTGATGAGCTACAAACTTGAGAGTTCTTGTAAAGCAAAAGCTGAGACCATATGTATCCAACTTGTGTAGTTTAATTGAAGTAGATGATAGTGTACAAAAAGAGAGCAGCAGGACCAAGAACAATGTGTCATCTCAGTGTTACTTGCTGCAACAATAAAAATACAACCTCCAAATTACATGTCTACATCTAAATTAGTAAAATATTCCTAGACATCCTGCAATATATATCCATTGACTATTAAATGGTCTTTACATGCAGCCATCCTGGGACAGCTTTGAGCTATGCCTGGGAATCCTTTGGAAGAACACTAGTTGGCCAAAATTGTGTCAGAGACCATCCTAAATTACTAATTAATCTGCTAGTATAGATTTATCCTCTATATTTTACTTATTCTCTTTTGAATTTCTTCCATGCTGTCTTGCTTACCCTAAAAATCCCATTGTAAAAGCCATGCATTGCCAGAAGGTGTTACAGGTGAGACCGACACTGAACCTGGAACAGTCTCCTTTTTTGCTGAAATGGCTAGATTACATGCTCCTGCCATCCTTTTCAGGAACAGTTTACCCTCTGCTCATCAACCTGTGTAATATTGATCTCATCACTCTCTCTTTCACTCTTGGCTCCTCTGTGAACGTAACAGAATTCCCTGGGTCTTTTGTACAGATGATGAATCCCCAGGGCTCTATGGATTCCTGAATGTCATTGTCCACTCTGCCACAGGATTCAAGCAAAGTTCAAGTGAGTTGCAGTTCTGTAATACACAGAGGTATTGGTGGGGGTTAGATAATTCAGGTGCTGTGACAGCTGGGCATGAACTTCTTTAGGATTGCAGCATCTGGGATAGTGGTGAGGAGGAGAGGTGATTTGGGGAACTGGAAATGAAATCGGGGCATTGGTGTAAATTTAGGGGAGTGCAATTTTTTAATTCTTCTATTAGCTTTCAGGAAGATCAGGATCAAGGATCTAGCACGCAGCATTATTTTTTGGGCCTAGTCTGTTCATAATTTTTTTAAGCAGTGTTTGCTAATTACCCAACAGTTTTAAATACAAGACAGCCCTTATCCTGAATTCTTTCAACTGTATTTTGCTGTGCGACGAAAGAATGGAAGGCATTCTCTGACATCCAAACTTTTTGGTGCTAAAATTCAGGGGAGTAATTTGACAGAAGGATCAAAAAAGGTGAAAAAATAGCATGAAGAGGTCACCTGTAGAAATAAGTGTGCTTCTCAGCCATTAGTGAGGATAATCTAGGAAAAGCTGCAAAGGTTACCTGGCTACATGGCTGGGGATCCTGTTCTTATCTGAGCTTTGTGTGCAGCCGCAGGAGGAAAGGAGCGAACTGGATGCACATGCTTTCCGTTAGCCTTCCTCCTGCCGAACCACTGACTTCCCAAATGCTGGCTAACATCACTTATGCCATAACTCACAAATAGGGGCAATGTCTACAGCTCACTACTGGCTCTTCAAAAACACCAGATACCATGTAATTAAGCACTTTATGAAGATAATGAGTTTTTGGTGACTGGCCCCTAACCTACCCCTAGGGATATTATATTGATATTGTTCTTGGTGAAATCGGTTCTGATGTGTTGATGGGGTCCAATATCTACCTGGGGAAGTTTCATTTCTCATTGGTGTACACCAGCTGCTCATTGTGGATTGAGATGGGGAATACTGGATAATAGCATACACCTGATTCTTGATCAGGTGAAGGACTTGTCTGTGCTGAGGTCATTTATACGGCTGTGCTGGTACTTCAGCTTCAAAAAGGCAGTTCTGCTGGTCCAGATGATGAGGTTTGTGCTGAATAATACTACTGGTACTAATACAAAGAAGATGCAAATGAAGACACACCCTGAAAGTGATTAATGCAAGTCAGGAGATTCTAGAAATTTTTAAAAAGTTTCTGTCCCTGTCTCCCCTCCTCAGATTTGTACTGCACATTAGAGGTGGATTCTTTTGGGTATTTCGTGAACAAGGCTAAAACTAGAGTTTACAGAGACACCACAGAGCCCAACTGGAATGAGGTAGGTTGGGTCTTTCTTAATGTGGTTTGTTCCATGTGCCAAATATCAACGCACAACGTGCAGAAAACCCGCAAATGGACGAACTTGCTGGATGCTCAGCGCTTGTGCTGCATATGTTGCCTTTCAGAAGACGCTTTTATGCCAGGTTCATTTGGCTGTCAGGGCTCGTAGGAGATTTTCTCTTGGATTAACTATCATTAAACAAACATTTCAGTACAAAGGAGTCTTGTCCAGCATTTCATCATTTAAACAGATGCATGTTTGATTATTTTTTTTGAAAGACATAAGTGAAAATATGTTGAAGGAGGAGGTGGTTTTGTTTATTGTTGTGAGGGGGAAGAACTAGCTATAGACATTTTGCCTATTTACAGCCCACCCAAATCTGCTGTGGAACAAAACTAAATACAAGGGAGGTGGGCGAGTTTGTTTCTTTGAGCGATGTTTTGGTGAAGCTCAGTGAAACCTGACTAAGATGGTTGACTCCTTAGTCTCTGATTTGACCACCTTATATATACAAAATACAAATTCAGTGTATTTCTAGACCAACTCCATTAGGAAGGAGGTTTTGGTCAGTCCTTGAGTGCTGCCTCCTGATGAGTTTTAAGGAGACTATATTGACTATTAAAAGAGTATTGTCCTGCTGTGATGTATTCATTACTCTTTCCTTTCCTGGTGCCCTGCAGGAGTTTGAGATTGAGCTGGAAGGTTCACAAACTCTGCGGATTCTGTGCTATGAAAAGTGCTACAACAAAACTAAGCTCACCAAAGAGGACGGAGAGAGCACGGATCGCATAATGGGGAAAGGACAGATCCAGGTAAGACTGTGCTTAAGTCATTCCTGCTATTCTTACTGCAAACCATAGCAGGACTTTTGAATCCTGAACTGTACCAGGGAGGATTTTTTCTGCCTGTGATTGTCGCAGCATTGGAAATTTTTCTCCAGGGAGTGAGGTATACAGTGTGATTCAGAGGTGGGAAGTCAGCAGCTTTTTCTGTCTTGCTTTGTCCCCTACGCATACTTCAGTGCTCTTACGGAATAAATGCTTTTTCATGAAAACTTACATTTTGATCTCTGATTTGCCTGTTAACTTCAAAACTTTCAGCACAGTATATAGGAACTGCACTGTCACTGAGCCCTGGGCACTGTTCAGGGTGCTCCATTTGTGACAAAAGAGGAAGTAATGAATATACTATCCCCTCTGTAAATTGTGTGTAAGAAACGCTATGTTCTGTATGTGATGGAAGTTGATTGATGTGATAGCAAGGCTTTGGAGGACAGGCTTATTGTCCTGATATCTGCCATGTCCAGAGTATAGTGTCCATGGCAGCGGGCTGCACCTGAGAGAGATTTCCACTGCTGAGAATCAGCACGGGACACTTTGTCTATGTGGCAAATTTGTAATACAATAGGGGAGGCGATGAGGTGGTTGCAGATGGATGCTGCTCTCAGGGAGCTGCTGTGTGGTGAAGTGCTAAAGCTCCATGCAGGAGAAATCAGGGCGACATGGAGAACATATGTTCCCCCTCTTCTACCAGTTTGTTGCACTGCCTGTCTACAGCTTTACGAGGGTGTTAAAATGCTTGCTCTGTGGACACATTCTTTGTGCTGGACTGGCTGTTTTACAGAGCAGAGACCCTGCCCAGATACCTTTTTCTTTCTGGCATGCTGAAAAGTAGCACCAGTTCCCCTCCGTGTATGTGTGACTCTTCATCACTCCATGGGTGACAGCTTTCTCCAACATTTGAGTGACGGTCACACAGGCCAAGGCCATTTGTGGGATTTCAGAAACAGCTCTGATTGAGGGCGGCCTGCAGGATCATATCTCACCTTTCCTACAGAAGGGTTTGTTGTTTAAATGAGTTCCATTAGGCCTATTCCTTTCCCTCCCTCCTTGCAGCCCTGAGGCTGCCATGCCATTTTCATGGAAAGCTTTCAGGGAAAGCTTTTGTTGCCAAACCCATGGTGAGTATTTGAAATAAAACTCGTGTAGGAATCAATAAACACGAGTACAGGGTGCCTCCTATGTATGTCTGTCTCTCACTTGAACCAAAAATCCGTGTGTCCATTCTGCTAACAAAAGCTTATTCTCCCTGGAGCTGAACAACTACAAAAGAACAAGTTTTCAACCCTGAAATGCCCTGGAGATTTGTGTGCTTATAACAGAGAACCCTGAAATCACTGACACTCTGAATTCTTCAAATATTTTACATATAATGATTAAAAAATGAGTAAAATCTTTTAAATTTTTAACAATTTTTTCACCACGAGTGGGCATTTTTATGCCCAGCACTTGTACGTTCTGTTAAAACATTTTATACTTAATAGGTAAAAATACACTTTGGTAACACTTGAATTAATTGCAACTTGATTTTTTTATAGAAACCTAAACATTGGAAAGTAAAATAATAACAGTAATAAAAAAAATCAATAAAACCATTTTGAGTAATATGCAGAAGTTGTATTCTGTTGTATCATAAAAAGGCAAATGCAAAGGTCCTCTTTGCTTTCAGTAAATCCCCACTTGCAATTTATAAAGAACCGTGGTGAACTCTCAGAACCTCCTCTTAATTCTCAGTGTTTTCTCTCCCATCACACAATTTCTTAACACTATTGAATAATTGCAAAGAGAAGTGGTAAGAGAGTCTGGTAAGATGTGGAGTTGATAAAAATTATTAAAGGCTTCTGTTTAGTTTCAGTTTTAAAGCAAACATCATTCGTCTATTAAGAAATCGTAATAATGCAACAGCAAAATCAAATTATAACCTGTGGCGGAAGGTTAGCTGTATTAATGTTGTTAGCATCTTTTCCAATCACTGGTTTTATAGTAGTTTTCTTCCAGGATTTTCCCAAGTGCTTTTACATTAAATTTTGTTTACTTTAGAGTTGCTAGTGTATCTAGGGCTTTCTGGTGTTGTTGCGTTCTCATTATTTAGACAAAGTCTGTCCTGTGTAAAGGTCTGTAAAGTTCGATGAGGGTTTATTTTCCTAAATTCCTTTTATTTAAAAACTCTGAGAACATCAAGAGTCGTGTCTGCATCCTCCTGCTGATAAAAAGAGAGAAATTTCTGTGTTGGCTAAATTGCAGTGTATTGTTAAGCCATGTATTATTGTAAATCTGTAACTTCCCATTGCTGGGATTTCTGACTCACCAAATTCTCTGAGCTGCAGTGATGGAAGACAATACATCAAGGAGACGAGGACTGTTTTGGCTGTGAAGTGTTTATTAAATCTCGCGGTTACATAATGGCATTGGAGGAAGGAAGACTGGAAATTGGTCCATGTGGTCAGAAGCTTCCAGGAACGGGCAGCAATTTTAATAGCTCCCATTGCTCATATTTTCTTTTCCTATGGAAAGTTACTTACCTGATTTTATAGCCACATGCAAGAGCTTTGTTGCTTGACAACCTGCGAGTTTTATCCCTGAAAAATAAAACCCTGAGGTTTAATATGGAGGAACCTTATGTAAATGTAGAAGTGAAGTCCTCGTCAGACCTGGGAATGGCAGCACTGGATGTGCAGTGCTTAATCACCCAGCACGTGTGGCTGGGGGCTTCTGTTACATCTCAGGCATGAGAAATACAGGGAGAAGGCGCCTTTCCCGAGTACGTTGTGAAACTGAAATTATTGGGGGGCTTGGAGGAGGAAGAAATGGGCATCACCTCACAGGAGGAAACATGAGGCTTAGTTCAATTGTAATCATCAGCTCCTCTCATTTAGAACTCTATTTTATTTTTTTTTCTTTCTGTTGTGTCCTGGCAATCCATCTTCGGCGCTTGGGAGGCTGGCCTTTTTGCTCTTTGAATTTGGCACTTCATGTGGCAGGCACGTCCACATGTTTTGAGCGTAGCAGCCTTTTTTTTGGTCCTGAGACTCTGCATCTAAGCGGGCACATATGTCAGCAAGACTGGCCTCTGCCTTGGGAACAGATCGCATGAGTAAACTGACACTTGATCCTGTGATCCAACTCCTCCAGTTGGTGCCTCCTAGAAATGCTGTCTCCTTCGTTGGTTTTTTGGTGTTTTGGGTTTTTTTTTTCCTTCCCCTGCCTGATCAGCTCAGGCAAACCATTTCCTTCTCCCTCTCAGCAGTGCTGGAAAATAAGAGAGGATATGACCTTAGATCCGTCATTCTGTGGTAGCAACACACCACCATTCCTCTGTTGCCATGCAAAACAATCACTCTTATCTGCTTAATTATCTGGGATGTCTCCTAGCATTGCACGTGGCTATTTCAAGACATCTGGGTTGTTTTCCATGTAAACCAGATTGTCACATGCTGTACCTCCCAAGTGTCAACTCAGAAAACCTTTTACACACTCGAGTTCATTTAAACTGTTTGCTCATGCAGAAAAGTATCCCAGCAGTGAAAACAGGATGGAAATGAAGAAGGCAATGGGTCATGTCTAAAGGGTGATGGTGGGAAAGATTAACATGTCAGTGGGGAGCTTTAAGAAGAATGGGGTTACGGCTGGACTGGGAGTTTCCAGCAGCAGTGAGACTCTGACAACACGTATGTGACATCAGCTACAACTAAAAATTGATGGAGTGTAAAGTTGCCAGGGAGATTTAATAAAAGGAGGAAGTAATGTGAATAAATAGCATAAAACACACAAACCTTAAGGTTGTCTCAGTCCTTGCTCCCAGTGGCATTTCATTTCCACTGATGCTTCTTCATTTTTTCCTCTTTCTGTATGTTTTCTTTTTTCTTCTGGGGAAAAAAAACACCCCAAAATCATCAAACTCTGTGGTGGCTTACTAAGGCAGAGCACAGAAACCCTTCGTAGTGCCTGGCTTGCATTTGCTACTGACCAGCATCCTCAGTTTGCCTTTTTCCCAGATCCTCACCACTCTGTTCTTCACACTCGGCCTCCACTGCTTTCTATACACTAATTGTCTTCATTTAGTGCTAAGCTGCTACGAGGGCCGGAGACTTGCACTCAGAAATCTCTGTGGTGCTGAGCTGCTTTGTTCTATCGGGTTTTGTGCGGGATACAGAGAGGCATTTGCTTGATTCATTAGTGAATTTGGGGCTGTAGCTTGCTACTGCGAATGCCAAAGAACAGGCTGCAAGGGGACTGGAGGTGCTGGAGGAGTAAAGACAAAGTGGTTTGTTTGTATTTTTCCTGTGCAGCAGGCACTTTCAGTGGCCGCTGTGCAAATAAGCCCATGAAATGCAGTCTGTGAGGGGTTTAGCAGGTCTGTCCTATTTGCATAGGTCATGGAAACAACACGATTTTTCACAGTTTCAGTGGAGATGAGACAGGTCCTTTTGTCACTCAAACCAAGCAACTGTTTGAAGGAAATGTTTAGAGGTGCAGTAAATTTCACTGTCTATTAATGCGGAGGCAGCCATTTCCCAGTGCCTCCCCCTGCTCGAGCTGGCAAAGCAAGCGCTATGTGCTCGCTCGCTTGGAGCAGCCTCCTTTTGGCATGCTGTCTGTAGATTGCATTCTTCTGCTCGGTGTTCCTTCTTCCAGGTCACTGATCTCCAAATCAGGCCAGAAGACAGCATGACCCCATTTGTCACGGGCCCTCTCTATGCTGCAGCATCACGCTTGCTAACTCTCTTTGTCCTCAGTCTGCTTTGTAACCTGTCTGCTCCAGCTGCCCGTTCCCTGTGTTGCTCTTGCTGGCCTTAGAAGGTCAGTCATCTGTAGGGTCCAGGACTGAAAGCTTGCTCAAAGTCTAAATGACGTTCTTAGTTTCCTGTTGACTCTGTTATTTCCCACTGTGACTTTATCAGACTCTTAGACCTGATCTTCCTGTCTCGCTCCGTGTTGCTCAGAGCTGATTCAAGGTTTGCTCTTTTATTAGCTTCCATCATTTTGCTTTGTTACTTAAAAAGCACCTTGGGAGGGATATTTTTTTTTTTTAATTGCTGTTGTTATTGCCAGTGATTTATGCAGGGTTGGCTCGGGTCAGCCAGACCCGCTCCCTGGTGCTTGTTCTCCCTGGCTGTCTGCATCCAGCACAAGCTGTTCTCCAGCAGGAGTCAAACAGCAGGTGGGGAGCGTGGGGTGCTGCCAGGCCTGCAGGGGAGCTCAGAGATGAGGGAGCAAGTGGTGGCAGCAGGCACGCTCGCTCGCAGTCCTCGCTCTGCAAGGAAGAGTCCCCTCCAAGGAAGAGTCTCTGTGAGCTCCCAGCTCCAGCACACTGCCCCTGCTGGTCCTTTGCAGCCATATGATATTCACACTTGAGAGGGAGAGAGACTTTGGCTCATACTTTTTAGCAGCTCTTTACTTGCTTTCATTTTGCACAGTGGTAGGAGTTCCGTGGTCATCACTGAGACAGAACCAGTAATACCTGTTAGCTTAAATAAACTGTAACTGGACCCTGCTGGACTCTTCCTTTGACTTTTTTGGCAAATACTCAAACCCCTCTTTCCCCTTCAGTCTTAAGCAGTCTCTCCCTGCTATAAATAATACACTCTGAGTGATTCCGTTCTAAAACCATATGGAAAACTGCTTCTGAGCTAGAGGATCGGCTGTGACTGTGTCTATCAGCAGGGCCATTTTGGCAGCTTAATGAGATGACTATTTAGGCAGCTGGAGATCAAGCTTTCGGGAATAATGAGTGTGGTTGCTCTTCATAGGAAACTAGACACTTCAGACATGGTTTCCTCTTGATTCTGGGAAAGAATGTAGTTGTTGAAAGCAACCAAACTTCCAGCACGGAAATTCAGGGAAGAACAGCCTAGATTCCGTCTAACTTGTAGGGACCTGGGCCAGCCGCACGGGCAGGGGCGGATCTGTTCCGCCAGAGTTATAAGCAAACCCTCTTGGCAAGCAGTCTGTTATTTGGGTTTGCTGAAGCACCAAAGCTAAGCACTGCTGCCCATTGGCCTCCTTTGTGCAGTACCAAAATGTGGGAACTACTGGTTACAGACTATTCCTTACAAGGGGTCTTCAGGAATTTCTGCCAGAGTTGCACCTACAGGAACCGGTCCAATTCGACAGGAAAGCATGTGTGTGCTGGCAGCATCCCGCTGTGGGCTCACGTCCGTAACAAAGTGCGCAGAGATAAGGTTGGCCTGACTTGCTTGTCTGTTGCTTCTTGGGGTTTCCGCAGCGTGAAAAAGCAGGGAGAAGCTTTTCTCTCTGCTGGTTGTCGTCTTTGGGGAGTGGGGGAGGGCGTGGGGGGACTCGTCTCTGTAGCTGTCAGCATCGTTGGACTGGTTTGTTGATGATCTGAAAGAGAGTGTGAGCGTGATTGCATGTAAGATTTCCCAGAATATACTGCAGCTGCCATTGTTTCAGCGTTTAACTCTGCCTGGCAGAGAACCTCTGCTTTTGCATGGGGTTCTGAGAGAGGGAGGAGCTGTGCTGCAGGAGTAGTTCTAGTCACTGAGCATCTTTCTGTTTGCTGGCGACAGTAAACTCAGAACACAGAGTCAACTGCAGCTGCCGCCTCCGGATTTTACTGTGTCTAAGTGTTCAGGAGCAAAGTGTTACAAAGCCGTCTCAGGAGACACTGGAGCCTGCTTGCTTTGGCTGGTTCTGATTGCTGGTAGGAGTCCCCATGCAGACAGGGCTTTTCTCTCTTTTGCCAGTCTAGCTTGAGCTGAGTGCCACCCTTCAGGCACGCAGATGTGTTTGGACTCTCCCAGGCAGTGTTGGAACGGCTGGGTGATGTTTGTGTACTTGAATCAGCTGCTCCCCAGCCTCACAACTGTCCACCCAAAAGAGATCAAGCAAAGCTGGAAATGGGAGATCAGGGCTTTGTGTCAGAACTTGTTTCTGTTTGATGAATTCTTGCACGAGCTGGTCCAGATGTTCTTCCTGCCTCTGTTCTCAAGTAGAAATGAAAGGGAATAGGGAGGTTGGAGGACAACTTTCCAAGATTTTTGGGCAAATTTTCTCCATTTCTCCTCTGTCAGATCCTGACAGGTTTGTTTTGTTACTTGTCTCTGTATAGATCGCTTCATATTTCTCTTCCTTGTCCTCACTGTTAGGGTCATAATCTCTTTTGAATTCAGTGGAACGTAATCCTTCTTGGAAGCTATTAACTTAATAGCCAAAAGCTCTGAAGTTCTCTAGCCTGGCTTTTTATTTCTGTGCAGTAATTTCAGTCATCCAACCTCACCTGTCTCTAGAAAACTGCAGAGGGAGACAGTTTCCTCTATTTCAAATCAGAGTTACTTCAAAAGTCTCTCCTCCCCTTTTCTAGCCCCGTGGAATGGGACAAATTTGGCTGCCTGTTAACGTGCCTGTTCTGCTACAGCAATGAATGCAATCTCTCTTTCTCTGAAACCTGAGGCTATTGGCTTTCAAACATTGATTTTGCTCGCTGAGGTTGCCTCTGTTGTTGAGCAGACACCGCATAGGTGTCGCTAGATTTTCCATGTGTGTGAATCCTCATCAGGCCTGCTTAGAGAACCACATAATATCCAAGTGTCCTGTTACCTGAAACCAGGGAAAGCTTGGAATGTGTGTTTTCCTATGGAAAATAAATAACATGCTGAAAGTGGTAGTCCTCTGCTCCCTTACAGAGGCCTTTCAGGCCAGCTGATTTCTCTGGAATCTGTTCCTAGCTCATTGTCCCCTTCCCTGTTTTTCAGCTGGACCCACAGGCATTGCAGGACAAAGATTGGCAGCGCACAGTCATCTCAATGAATGGAGTAAGTATGGAAAACAGAAGTTAGCACTGCTTCTGTGCTCTTATGTGCTTTATTCCTTTGCTTTTCATTGCAGCATAAAAAAAAAAATAAAATGTTTGAAAAGTAACAGCGCTTCTCTTTTATTCAGGTGGAAGTGAAGCTGTCGGTGAAGTTCACCAGTCGGGAGTTTAGCCTGAAAAGGATGCCGTCCCGGAAACAGACTGGGGTGTTTGGGGTCAAGATCGCTATTGTCACCAAGTGAGCTTATGGGTCGTGTTTCTCCCTGTTGTTTTTCAGACAGCCCACTGGCCACTGGGTTGCGCCTGTCTTTACACCACTGAGGGATTTGTCAGTCCAGCCTGTTCCGCTTGGGTGGTAGCATAGAGGGCTGTGGCTGCAGAAAGGAGATGCTGCTCATTCTCTGAGCTTCATTTTTTGCAGGGGAAAAGCCAGGATGCACGCAGGCTTTGGACCTAGGGTGTTTACTTACAGCCTATCACTTTTCTGAGTTCCGGAAGTACCCCTTGCCCCTTCACTCTGTAGTTAGCTGACTACACTGCAAATTTCCAGAGCCACTGAACAGTGATGTTTCCTTTCCATAATCGGAAATGTTCACGTTCTTTGGATCCTGTTGTATTATTTTAACCCCTGATCTTTTGTCATGAATCGTTTGCCAGAAGAAACCTGTTTGTTCTGCTATATAGTTTGGGAAGCGTGGTATTTCCTCCCTATGGAATTGCATTAATTGGAAAGCAACGGTGTTGCTATGTATCCAAGGTCTGTTTGGGAATCCTCTGATTACCTGGGCAAGCTGCAGACTCCGGGGGCACTAGGACCACCTGGCCAGAAGCCCAGGCACTCAGGGCAGCTGTGGAGCTGCCAAAGCCAGGCTGAGACACTCAGAAAACCCTCTCCGGTCTTAAAAGGAGGTTTTCAGCTCAGTCTTGTTTGCCTGCTCAACTTTCTCCCACCCCAATTTCCAGAAGAGGTTTGCACAGCAAAACGATGGGGTGATTTTAGCCAGCCTGGGGTAACAAGCGCGGAGGCTGCGGGCTGTACTGAACTCTCCTGTCTGGCTTTCTTAAGGAGAGAGAGATCGAAGGTGCCTTACATAGTGCGCCAGTGTGTGGAGGAGATAGAGCGGCGTGGAATGGAGGAGGTGGGCATCTACCGTGTCTCTGGGGTTGCGACCGATATCCAAGCTTTGAAAGCTGCCTTTGATGTCAGTAAGTAATTGTGTCTGGTGTCTTCCTTTGCGCCGTGAGAACCTGCGTGAGCTCCCTGTCAGGTGGCTCTGCTATTTTTAATCTTATCTTCCCCAAGAAGCATCGAGAGGTAGAGATTCTCGCACAAGGAGAACCATTTTAACCCTGGCTGCAGGCATTATTGATATTCTTCAGGTACAGATATAACCCAAGACATACAATGGGATGGATCCTTATACCAAATAATGCCTTTGTTATTCTTCCTGGCAGACATGAAATGGTGGGTTTGGCTGCCTTGCCAAATCTTTATAAATGGCAGACACCTTCCTCGGGGGAAGTGGCAGCAATAAAAAGCTGTAATTTCCTTGCTATTGTGAGGTCTCCAAATTAATAGAAGTCCTTGAAATTGAGGATGTTTTGTGAAAGGAAGCCAGCAAAAAAAATTAAAGTCTAAGGTTGACTAGGAAGGGTGTTCACGAGACTGAAGTTGGGTGGTCAGGGCTCCCGAGTTCTCTTCTTAACTCTCTCTCTAGATTGATGTGCACAGATTGTAAAATTAGATAATTTTGACCAACCTTTGTCAAGCTTTCTTTGATCTTGAGCAGAAAATAGCTCCTTACTGGTGCTGCATCTAAAAGAATGGCATGTATGTCCCAAAAGGCATCCAAGATCAGGCAGATAAAACACCTCCAAATTGCTGAGGTACAAAAAAAGTGAAATTCTGCCCTACTTCCAGCCACCACATGATGGGCCAGTCCACACCCAAGCTCTCTGTTGATGAAAGCAGTCATGAGGCCTGTGCCAGGTGCCCAAATTCACCCTCCCCGCACTTTTTCCAAGCTTATTTTATGAAATTTCTTCCTTCTCATATTTTCTTTTCAATCCCCCTAAGCTACTGAACACATTGATTTATGAATCTTCACTAGTGCAAGTAAGGGTATTTCACATTTGGAAAAACAACGTTTTTCATTTATTTTAAATGCTATTTTCCAGTAAGCTTCATGAAACCCGCACTGGCTCTGCTGGTTGTTCTGTTTGTTTTAGGGAAAGAGGGTGGTTTTGTTGTTCTTAATAGTAGCAAAACTGAAATGCGAGCCCTGAATTGCCTGTGTACTTTGGCTACACTCAGTGGGGAGTTAGACAGCCTCACAGTCCCTAGTCTAAGCTGTTAGAGGCAGGGAACTGGAACAACAATTGTTGTCACTAACAAAAGTTGAAATGCGTATAAATACAGTCAAGCAGGGCTTGTTCCAGATCAGGCTGAGGTCGCTGGCACTGCGTAACTAACTGTTATGGTTTGAGAAAACCCATAACAATTTATTGTCGCTTAGACAATTATTCTCTCACCCGATGACCCCTCCCCACCCAGGAAGGGGAGTCAGGAAGAAAACAAGAAAACCCAGGGGTTGAAAGATAAACAGATTTAATAGGATAGAAATGGATAATTAACAATACTAACACAAAGGAACCCATATTGATCCCGATACCCGAATATACAGTACAAGGATTATACTCAGCCAACTATATCCGTAGGAAGCCGTGCACTCCCAGCAGTGGACAGTGAATGTCGGACACTGTGAGTGCTACAGCTTCAGGAGGAAGGGAGGGGCTCAGGGATCCGGCACCGGGGCAAGAAGTTCTCTGGATCGCCATCATCAAGGGAGAGCCATCAAGGGGGAGAGCACAAGCAAGCGGGAGAACCCGAGCAAGGGGGAGAGAACCCCCTCGCAGCAGACTTTCTAATTTATATCGAATGTGACGTTCATGGTATGAAACAATCCTGTTGGCCAGGCTGGGCCAAGTGCCCGGGTCTTGCTCCTCCTCATCCCTGCACCTGGCGAGCTCGAAAACACTGAGACCTTGAAACCCACACACCATGGCTGGCTATACAGCAAATATCTTCACTAATTCAGGCACCAGAGTCTTACACAAGTACAGCTTTTCCCAAGCATTTGGAAAGAAATTAGTCCTGTGTCGCTCACACCAGGACACTAACCCTGGGTAGTGTGAGGTTCCCTTTACTTGATTTAAAGCTATAAACTGTTTCCAGTCATTTGTGTAGCACTTCTCGGTTGTCAGAAGGCAGCTCATTTAATCTGGAGAAATGTAAACAGGAAAACTCTCAGCTATTTGGGTAAAGACAAAGGCTAAACAGAGAGAGCCGAAGCAAGAAAAATGAGGAATGCAAGGCCAGCAGCTTCTTTACCCTGCTTCCCCTCTTCCCTCTTTCAGATAACAAAGACGTGTCAGTGATGATGAGCGAGATGGATGTCAATGCCATTGCAGGCACTTTGAAACTCTACTTCCGCGAGCTGCCTGAGCCCCTCTTTACAGATGAGCTGTACCCCAACTTTGCTGAAGGCATTGGTAGGTAGTAGCAGAAATAACCCTTGATAACCTGGTCCGTGTTAAAGACACCGTTCTGTAGCAGGCTGCTCCTGAAGCAATACAACCCTGTATTTATGATGTTGGACAGAAGCCTGGAACAAGCTGTTAGGGAAGTGAAATGGAGCTCAGAAATGAGCGTTGGACTGACATATTCTTCCAATGAGCTTGAATATGGGCAATTGCCGTGCCTTTTTGTAAGTCAAAAATGTGCAGGTTTCTGAAGGATAGGTTGAGAATAGATTGACAGCCTACTTGTGCTTGCCCCACTCCGTCCTCCGGGGAAGCCCTCTTTGGGGAGGGAGGTGTCTTACCTTGATACAGGGCAAAAGCATCATAGTGGTTGAAAATCTGAAAGCACTTGAACTGCTTGAGAGAAAAGGATTCTCAACATATCTATGAAATAAAGGAAAGGGATCCTGTGGGGTATTGACGTGCAACTCTGACCTTCCAACCCGTGATGTCATTACAGCCCATTCAGGGCCACCCATATTTGTTGGTCTGGGAAATTATGCGGTCAGCCAAACTCTCCCTCACTGCCCGGGGTGATGTTTTGTTATTTTCTGTCTTGTAGCACTTTCAGATCCTGTTGCAAAGGAAAGCTGTATGTTGAATCTATTGTTATCGCTCCCAGAACCCAACCTTGTGACATTCCTTTTCCTTTTGGACCATTTAAAAAGGTAATGTGGGCATCTTCTAGGCATATATTTAATGTGTATTTCATTATTTCATTGTTCTTGCTGAATCACACAAATGAAGAAGCATTTGCTGCGAATGCTCATCAGATAACTATTGTCTCACACTCACTTAGTGAGGCACTAAATCCTGCATTTCATTCCCACTCATACGGAAAGGATTAGAGCTGAAGGAAAGAGGTAACAAAAATCTCAGGGCTTATCTATTACAAATGCAAATTCCTGCTGCAATATCACTCCAAAACCGCACCTGCATCTGGATACAAAGATTGAGAAAGGTTTTAGGATAAATTGGGAAGCTTTGGCCGTGTTTAAGGACTTGTGAGCCCTGTCTCAAAAGGTGTCTGCAATCTAACATGATACATTTTTAAAAATTCCAGCTTTGTACGTCTGCTAAGTGGAGCTGTCAGTTCCTTGCCTAGACTAGTCTTTCTGCTCTTGTCTCTGTAAATATGGTTGTAACTGAAAAAATATTTCCATGCGTTTGCTGTTAATGCAATAAGCTTACATGGACAATGCATTAATTTACATATGTATTTACATATGTATTCTGTACCTACCAGAGACTGTCACCAGAGAGATGAAAGATAATCTTGTGACTTGAGGTTCTGGATTAAAATCCAGGAAATCTGGGTTTTACTTGTGTTTCTGCTGCAGGCTTTTCTGCCCTTGGGTAAAGTTTCTAACCTGTGTGTCTCGGTTTCTCATTTGTGAAACTGGGATGGAACCATTCCTTTATTGCTGTCCCACCCCTGCCTGTCCAGTGGGCAGCAGACCCTTTACCAAGTGTGAGCCGTGTCTGGAGACTGCGGCGGTGTCAGATCAAGGCATTGCTTATATATGAAGTTCATTTAGGCGCATATGGAGAGAGGGGTTGACCAAAAACTTTTGTCTAAAACTTTTTGCAGAAGAAATAAATATGGTTTCTTACTGAAGGACGCTTCCAAACTCAGGTATTTATGAAGACCTGCCTTGTTCATTGTTTCTTCTCCCAGGGTTGCCGAGAGGGAAAGCGTTAACAAGATGTCCCTGCATAACCTTGCAACTGTCTTTGGACCAACGCTGCTCAGACCTTCAGAGAAGGACAGTAAAATCCCTGCTAACCCAACCCAGCCTATCACAATGACGGATAGCTGGTCACTAGAAGTCATGTCCCAGGTAAACTCCTGAACGTGCCGTTGAATCCTGTGAAGGCACAGGTGGGAAACCGCCGCCCTCTAGCAAGGCCTGGTTCAGCCATCCTTCTGTGCTTTCATGACAGGCTTTTTGGAGAAACATAAACAGCTTTCACCCTCACGCAGACACGTTAGACTGTAGAACTGTGTTTCTCCGGGCAGTTCAGTTTGCATCTGCACTAATACAGCTTTTAATGAGAAAATGTCCGTACACACACAATCCTGGATGTTGCGTGTTTCTGCATAGTAAGATTTTTTGAGGGGTGTCTCACAGTGCCGTATGGCAGGCCCAGATAAAAGGACCACCAGTGGGTTTCTGCAATGCTCCTCAACACTTATACCACCTTCACTGATGCACAACAGAATTCCGTGCTCAATTCAGATTTCTTTGGCCACTGCTGCCTTTTGAAGGCGATGCAGAGACTCCGAACATAGAGGCTGTGTTATCTGCTCAGGCTGGTTTGCACTTTCTTGGTTGAGTAGATTTTTTTCAGTGCAGTGCAACACCAACGCCCGTTTCATACCCTGGGAGCTGAAAAGAGTGTCTCTGGAGCCCTGGGAGTTGTAATATTCCCGCTGTTATACACGGTATTAAAACAAATACATACCTGCAAGATGTTTCTGTGGAGTGAGCTGTAGGCGTGTCTGCCACCGCTCAAATAGCCAGGAGGAGAATGAGTTAAGGGAGCTTTATCATTACCTCTTTCTTTCTCTTTCCAGGTTCAAGTTCTTCTGTACTTCCTGCAGCTAGAGACTATCCCTACCCCGGACAGCAAGAGGCAAAGCATTCTCTTTTCCACAGAGGTGTAGGTGCCTGGGATACCAACAGGATGCAAAAAACTGCTCTTGGCATAAATGTGCCACACCTGAGAAAAAGACGACTGGTGTTTCTTCAGACATTGCTGGCCTGTTCCCTTCCTGGGGAATTACGGCCCTCCGCGCTTCTGCTGTTTGTTAACCAGGGACAAGCTGAAGAGAAAGGAGAAGAATCTCTACTTTTGCGTGGTCAGACCCGAACGGAACTGGAGATGGAGCCGTGCAGGATCTCCACTAGAAGGAGCAATAGACACTTGAACAAATGCACCGGAGAGTGTGGCTATTATTCTTGTTGGGAATGTGACAGAAGGTATTCCTCGTTTTATGGATTTAATTTATCGTAAAGAAACTTCAGATTTCTACTGGACCACTTGATAGGATACCCCTTTTTGGGCAAGGGGGAGTTAAAGGATATATCACAACTGTGTCTTTAATAACTGCTGTTTTTAAAGTACTGTTCTAGGCCACAAAAATAGCATTGCTTTGCCAGAGGAGAGGAGAAGGGAAGGGTCTGGGATCTGAGATTCCCTCCTCGGAAATTCCAAGTCTTGATTTGAACAGGGTTCTGAAGAATTGGAAGTTCTGCATACAACTAGAACTGTTGGTTGGTTTGGGGGTTGTTTTGGTTTTGGGTTTTTTGTGTCCCACCTGCCCCTTCCCTTGCAAACATTTATACAACTCTGGGAAAGGAGATGCCCCACTCTTGCCTGTGTTGCGCTTCTGGTGGCTTTTTTTGGGTTAAGGGAGCCAGACCCAATGGTGTTACACTAAAAATAAATACAGCGAATTAAAGAGAGGCAGGGAGGATTAGAGTCAGTGATTCTGGTTGCAATTCTGTTGGTTGTTTGCATGTAAAAGCAGGGGCAATATTACCCAGACAGGATTGCTAAATTCCTTAGACCCCACCAAACTTAATGAAAATTAATTGGGAAGATTGTTCATTCCCAACACTCCAAAGAAAAGATGTTATCACTGCAAAAATAATTGAAGCATTTGTGGACAGAAAAAAAAAAAAAATTGGTGGGTATCAGTTTGGCTGGCTGCTTACTCCCAACTTTAATCAAAACATCCTTTTTTTGATACTTGAATTTTTGGAGGCTTTGTACATTGCTTCTACAAGAGTCTTTTTCTGATAGATACAAATACTTTGATAAAATGTGTCAGAATGTACTTTATGAACAATCTAGCGAGTAGCATACGTTGTGTGTACTCCAGAAATTCCAACCCCATTTTAAATAAGAGCAGTGAAGAAATTTCCATGGAACGATACACAGCAGTACGAAAGGTCTCGCCAAATGCCGACTTGGCGTTTCCCTGCCTAAACCAGTTGAAGCCCCGGGGGTGACTGGGGCGTGAAGGGCAGCGGCGCGTGGCTGGGGAACCGTAAAGCACACTGAGGGCTGGGATCCAGAGCAAAGTGTTGTGGCTGTGAAGCGGTTGTGCCAAACCCTGGGCAGGTGGGAGCGATCCCGCTCCCATCAGCTACCCCAGCCCCCTTTACTTCCTACCCAGTCACGTGGCGTCCGTCCGTCACCACCCTGGCGGGGAGAAAAGTACAGCTGGAAGACAAGGGAAGGAATCGGGAAGGGGAGGGAGGGACAGATTCTGCAAGATCGGTGGAGTCAGGTTCTCAACGTCATTTGAGGGGAAATACGACAAAGAAAGCAACCCCTGAATTGCACATCTTCTGGTGGGTGATCTGCAACCTCTCAATTTAAAATAATAATAATAATAATAAAAAAAAACCAAAACACAACAAAAAACCCAACAAAGGAGTCTTTCAAACAAATGGGAAGAAAAAAAATTAAGGGGAAATTATTTTGTAGTTGCTAATTCTGACTGCTGCATAATATTAGAAATTATTGTACTGTGAAGTTGCAAATTCAAAAAGGAACCGATATAAATTTCAATTTTGTGAGTATATCAATATTTGCATGCTTTGTAAGGATTCTTATAGGAATTTAATATTGCTTAGTATCCCTCCCTCCTTAGGTCTGGGAGCAAACCTCTTTGTAATGTAATGTACAACTAGAAATTCCTTCTTTCTTGTATGTATTTCCACTACATTCCAACTTCCAAACCCGTAAAACAGAAAAAGTGTTTATAGTAGGAGGTGCTTTTTTTGGGGGAGGGAGGGAGGGAATGAAGGCAAGGAAAACTTGAAGGCTTACGATTTTCGTTTTTTATTTTATTTTAATTTTTTGCCTTTTTGAAGGTAAAAATTAGTCACAATCCTGAAAAACACTGACTGAAGAATAAGTCAGGTAGACCAGTAAACCACACTCTATGGTTTTGGTTTTGTATGTTTGATGTCATTTTTCCCTAGCGGTTCTCTAGCAATCCTTTTCCTGCAAGCTGCCCACCTCCCCGTCCCAAGCTGCTGGTCGCTCTCAGTGCGGCAGTAGCGCGGCTGCTGACTTCATTTAAAAGGCAAAAAAAGCCCAACCAAACTACACCAGGTGGCTGGGCTGAGCCTTTTCCTTTCGGCGTTTGGAATCCGTGGCTGCTCTTTGCAGTGTTGAAACTGGAAAGCAATACCATAATGACTGTGCCAATTTACTTTTGCCCAAGTTTTTTATTTTTATTTATACAGGAAGTTAATTTTAATATTAAGTTACTGATCTATAGTGTGTAACCATGAGAAAATTGCTTTTGCTTTGGTTACTGTTACAGTTTGTTGCTTTTAGTCTCTCATTACAATGCTCAGTTCTAATGTAACATTATCTAACATGCAGGCATGTGGATCAGGGAAAAAAAAGTTAATTTAACTTAACCCGTTAATTATTTCTGTTAAGTATGAATATGTTTTTCCCCAAAGCTGGTAATTTTGGGCTGGAAAAGATAGCACATCTTATATCTGATGATGAAACTGTGGACTGATCTGAAATACGAGAATTGATTTCTTGAATTTCCTTTAATTTTGCAATTAAGTTTTTTCAAATAGTCTTACGTTTTCAGAAATTAAGTATTTCTAAAAGGCTTTTATGTTCTTTTCCCAGGGATGTTGGTTAGTCTTGTTTTGGTGGTGTTGGTTTTTTTTACTTTGTTATTTTTTTAATAAGCCTTATCATACTTAAAAAGGGACTTGTGAAACTTGGCTTTAGAGAAGGCCTGTCGATTTCTACTCATATATGCCCTTGCGAGTTGTGTCAGAAAACCCAGCTTCCATTTTTTCTGTATTAACAGGTACAATATAAACAACATAAAAGCAAACTAGCAAAAAATTACCCTTGACGTGCACTGGGAGTTTATACTCTTTCAGTTTCTCGTGTATTGGAGAGACCTGTCTAAAAAAGGTAGCTTTCAGTAAGAGGAATCTGAAACGGTAAAACTTTCAACTAAAGAAATCCAGGTGATGAGGACAGTCAGTGCATCTCCAGTTTAAGGAGAGGAATAAGCATCAGTTTCTTGGCAATTAGAAACAGTTTTTGAATTCTCATGGATTTTTTTTTTAACATGGAATAGATTTTTAAGTAAAATTTAAAAAAAAAAAGTTAAGTAAAGCAAACGATGGGAAAAGTTTTCAAGGATGGATAAGAAATAACAGTTACTTAGATCAGTTTCAGCTTTGTGTTTCCGTGTGCTTTGTATGGGAGGGAAGCGTCTGAAACCAAATCGAAACACATCCATTGAAATGCTGCTGGTGTTCTGTGTTCTTGCACAATTTTAACAAGTTGAGGTAGTAGCTAAGCTATTTTGGGCTGTATTTTAATGCTGCTATTTTTCAGTGTATCAGCTATGGGCAAAATACAGTGGTGTGGTGACTGTATTTGCTGCTGCCCACTGCCTGCCTGGATTCTGACCTTCAGTTGCCAGTACAAGGCAATCAGCGCGCACCCTGCGAAGCTAAACTGCAACTTTTTTTGTTGGCCACAAGGTGGTGGAACCACAGAGTATGTTTATGGGCGATGCAGTATTTTTACAGTTTATTCATTTTTCACCTGTTTAAAAATCTGGTTTATGGTCGTTTATGTTAGTTTTCTATGAGTTAATTTAAACAAATGTACTGTTCTTTAAAGCATACATGGATCTCCAAAATTGTTTGTCACCCTTGTAACACTGGAAGGCATCACGATGTGTTCATTTATCTTAACGTGCCATTCTTTCAAGTATGTATAAAATGTAAATTGACCAACGTGGCTTTTAAAAATGTTTAAAATATGATGGCAAAAACGCAACCTTCTCTGGTTAATCCTTTTGTTTTCGGTGCTTGGTCATCTACTGGGATAACATAAGATGTGGCATTCTTTCTGTGGAAATTTTAGTAAGAAATGGGCAATGTTTTAAGGAAAACCCCTACCCTTTCTCTTTTTACTTTAATTCAAGAAGATGGGGACTTGTAATACCAGAAGACCAATAATTCATTCTAGACTTAAGGGATTTGTTTCTGTTCCTTGAAGAAGAAAAATTGGAAAGGGCAATTCCTAAGTAGATACAATCAAATTAATCAAAATCTCTGTGTAATTAGCAAGTCACTTGTTTATGCCCTCTTACATCAGTAGTCCAGGTATGTTTTTCTTTTTAAACTTTGCTCACATTGTCATCGTACTCTTATCAGAAAAATAAGTCTGATGCCATTCATTTCCTGTAACACAGGGTACGTGCAACTGAGATACCTTGGGTATTAACAATTCTCCATTCTGAACTAGAATGAAATGAGTGTTGATACCTACTCTATGAATTTTCTCATTTAATAGAATGAAATACACGTATTGCCCTTAAAATCAACAGCAGCCCTAAAGGGAGCACTTGCAGTTAATGATTATTGCTTAACAAGGTTTTAGGGAATAGAAGTAACACAAATGGGAAAGAGAAGCGTAATTAGGAACCACTCAGGTCACACAGTCTGGAACCAGGACAAAGTTCTCATTTCAAGTTACGGAAGGTGGTTTATGCCCTAGATAACGGTGAGCAAAGACTGTCTTGCCGGTAAATGAACATTAATATACCCAGACCAGGAATGGAGCTACTGCAGCCGCCCAGTTCTGATGGGCTGCAACCTCCCTTTCTCGCTACTGGAGACTCACAGCTCAGCACTAAGATAGCAAAGCTCATCACTTGCTCTCTGCCCTTTGATTCCCACTCTGGCAAAAGACAGGGAGGAGCAACAGAGTCTGTGTATTACCCCAGGTGAAACACCACTGTGAAGAAGGAAAAAGCTAACAGAACCAGAAAGTTAGACTATTCTTCAAGCTTAAAGTCTCTTTCTGGGCTGCAAGGATAAAATGCCACAACGTACTATAATGATGAAATCATGGTCGAAACAGTAGGACCGAAGCAAACCTGAGTGTACGTGTTGTCTTGACTCTCCTCCTTCCATGACTATATCACCAGATTCAGGCCTTCCGGGTCAAGCGAATACAGAAATGCTACTGCCATGAATTGGAAAATTCTGTAACGACCTAGTTTGCCTCCACTGCTGGTTCTCTTTTTGTTACCATCTTATAGGGAAATTGTTGGAGACCATTGTAAAAACATGCAGGTGAACCGCATGATTATTTTCCATGTCATTTGTTTCCTACCTTGCAGTAAGAAAGATCCTTCCTTTTCCAACAGAAACCACTTCCCATCATTCCGTGCTCTAGGAACTACCCCTCGGGGAGGTTCAGTTTCTAGCAGAGCTATCCCTGGAGATAACTAAAATACCGCCAGGCTTCTGGTGCAGAATGGACGAGGTACTGCCTACTTGTGTAGGCCTGTTTTGCGTGTTAAGATTCTTTTATTTACAGCTGTTGCAGCATATTTGGGAATCAATACGACTAGAGAGTCCCTCAGCCTAGCAGAAGTGTTTGCTCTACTGCTCTACTACTTAATTGCAGTCATGTTCAAATCCTCTTGACAAAAATGGTTCATCAGAAGGGAGAAAACTTTTTTTTGTTTATTTTCCACTAGAGCTTTTGTTTGTGTGACTGTTGCAGTCTTTTGCCTGGTGGGAAGATGTGCTGAGAACCCAAGACGTTCTACAGATGACCCATTTCTCTAATCTGCAGAATGATTTATATGACAAGGCCACGTTACATCCCTGCGGATGTACGGAAAGGCAGGCTTGTGTAGAGAACAGCTTTCTGCCTGGAAGGAGAATGCAGCAGCTTTCTGCAGATGACCCCAAACGAGGTTCACAGCGAGCAGAGCCCACCAGTGCGCAGATGGCCTCGGCCCTCAGACGCTGACATCTCCCCTGGGGCAGTTTGAGTGAGGCCCACAAGGTAGTTACGGGAAGAGACTCTTCTTACAGTTCCCAATGGAATACTAAATATCAAATACCAAAGGAAGACTGTTCCTTCTTACTGTGCCCAATTGAATGATCAAATGCCAATCTACAGCTCAAATTTCCTTCATTTTGGTCCCATTTTGGGAGAAACTCAGTTTACGCTAACTCTAGGGATTACACAAAATCAGATGAAAACTGACCCATATCTAAAAACTCTTTCAAATACAGTAGGTGGCAACGTAAAAGCTGCCATAGCAAAAGGACGTTGCTTTACAACAGCCTCTTCTAACCCCTTCTTTACTGCTTCTCACAGCCAAGAGAAATCTTGTTTTGGGCTTCACAGTTAGTTACGTACAAAACTTGCAGAATCCTGGATAAAACTCAGCTTGAAACAGATGTTTCGAGTTGGGATATCAGTACTAAAAACAATTATCAAGGCAGCAAAAAGAGGGTAAGGAATTGTGTTGGATGACTGAGAAGCACCACAATGAACTAGCTAATTTAAGTATGATCTTACAGCAGGACACTGTGAAATGCTGTCCTTTCTGTGTCTGTCCAGCAAAAAAAAAATAAAACTAAGCCTTCTCTCGCATATGTAAGCTGTGTAGTTTGTTCTTCTTCTAGTATTACAAGTGTCTATAATCCATGAAGAATTCCAAGAAAAGCAGTTAAGGCTATTTATTTAAATATAAATACAATTAAATTATATAATCAGTGCTAAATTATCAGGTGTAGAAGACAACTTGTTATTGTTCAGCTAATTTTGGGTTTCATCAGAGTTAATGTTGTTGGCATTGTTTTAACACTACCATGTTTGAGAGTCGGTTTTTGACATTTTATACAGCTGTTGCTAGTGTTTCAGTAACTCATAGCGCTCTGGTTTTGGAAAAGAAAACCTAATCCTAATAGTTTAATACTGAAAGGTGTTGAAACTGTACTGCTAAACACCTCTCAGTTTAGGCCCAAAGAGGTAAAGAGGAAAGGGAAAAAAAGGCAGGGAGGGGAGTATCATTCTGGATTTTTTTTAAATTTTCTGAGAAAAGCGTTATGAAAAAGGGATCAAAAACCTGTATTTGGGGGGAAAAAAGGCATTTGTAGCCTTTCTTTGTACACAATGTTAAATAAAATCTCCTGTATCTATGTTTGTCAGGTTCATTTGGTCTTATTTAACTAAAAACTGGGTCTACATTAAACTGAATGTGTGAACTGGATTCAGCTGAATTTGCCAGAGGTATGGCATTTAACACTGGCCTTTCAAAAGAAAAGCTATTTCATGTTTTACAAGGTTAAAGCTGTATCACTTAAAATCTAGAAGCTAGTACAGAGTTATTCCTGAATTAAACTAAAAAAACAACTCTATGGTGTGGTAATAGTTTCCATGGAAGGTAGAGAGGCAGCTGGGCAAAACAGTCCATTTTCAGATTGGTATTACTCCTTTCACCGAGTACTGCTTTAGGATGCAGCCAGACTCAAAACATCATAACCTTTACATATGTGTGCAGAGCCCTGTAGCTGTAGTTACATATTAGCTAGGAAATCAGCACTGGCCTCTAGTTCCTCAAACACTGCATAAAATCCATGGTTTTTGTAGGAATCGATGTGGAAACTGAATGAGTTATTTAAATCAAGTTCTCTTGGTGTTTTATTTAAATCAAATTTTATTTCAATTAATAATGTAATTTAAGTACATTTATGTTTTAATATAGTCCAAAATTAATATAAAATATTAAACCTCCCTACAATAAAAAGCTACCTGCTAGAAAGCTCTCAACTGATTTTCCTTCAGTGTGGATCACAAAGATGACGTGTCTCAGTGGCCATATCCAAAGTAGAGAAAAACAGTGTTTGTACAGTGTTCAAAACTACACTGGGACGAGATGCAGGTCAAGAAAAAAATGTCACGCTTACCTCTGAATTGGGAAAAGGAGGGGAAACTCAAGAATATTCATATTCCCTACTGGTGGTGTATCTGTAGAATATAAAATAGTTTCAAAATAGTTTTCAGCTACCTTCAGTGTGGAATTCTTCTGCAAAAAGGTTCCCAATTAGAAAGCATCCCTTTGCAGTGCTACCGCACCGAATGGCATTAGGTTGCCCCAGAGTGAGCCTGAAAGGTGTCATGTCCTTCCCCAGGTGCTGGCTCCTCCCAGGAGCTCTGCGCCCACAGCCACGCTCCTACCACGCCAAGCTCCTCACTGGCTGCCGGGCTGGTGCTCCTCAGCTGCTCTGCCAGCTGCTCCCCCACTTGAGGACCCTGGGCGAGCAACCCCGCCACTGGCTTGAGATGAATGGCGGGGCCCAGGCTTGTGCCAATTCAGACAGTACGCGCTCACTGCACGCTAATTCCCTGTAACGAGAAAGAACCAACGAAACTTAAGGCTGGAGCAGGATGAGAAAGAACAAACGATGGCGTAATAACCCTGGATGTTCTGCGCAAATTGCTACGCAGTCCCCTCCCAAGCAGGTGTCTCTTCGTTTTCCAGGCAGCCCTGGAGCTGCTTCCTGAGGCTTGGACAGGCTGCCCTGAGGCAGCTGCTCCCCGGGAGCCCTGCAGGATACATCGGTCTGAGGCAGGATCAGCTGTACCTGCCCGACTCCCGAGAGACATTTGTCTGCTCTTTGTTAGAAGCCTCCAATTATGGAGATTCTGTAACCCTCTTGGGCAACCTCATGCAGAATATAACCACAATGAGAAAGTTTTCCTAGTAGACAGTGGAACCACTCTTGCACACGTTACAGGATATAACGCTGCAATATCAGGCAGGTTTTTTTGGTGACCTTTTAAGCTCCTGAACTAGGGTACCAGCCATTTGCACCGGCAGCTTGTTCGTTAATTCACTGAGTTGAACGAACCATGTTCTGTTTCCTGCTAGAAAACAGAAAGCAGAGCCCCTCTGTGGGCTACTGTGAGAAATACATTGTACAAAACAAATGCAGAGATATTTCATTTCCCTAATACAGAGGTAACGCTGCTGATTGTCACCAAAATGCCTTTTTTTAACTGATAAACAACTTAAAAATTAATCCAAAGGTAGAAACACAGAACAACATTTTGTTGAATGTATAATGGATCAGAAAACCTAGTGGAGTGGCGTTGGTCATATTGTTAGAAAACAAACATCAGAAATATTACTTAAGTATAAAGGAGCCTTTCAGTGTCAAACAAGTACGCCCTGTCTCTGCAGCAGCCTTCCAGGGGAATCCCCGCCAGCTAGGAACAAGTAGATCGACAGAGAAACGGATTGGGAAGGACATCTAAACAAAATGACTGACTTAGGCACATACATAGTAGTACTTTTTTCCCACAATGTAAATCAAACTATGTTGTAACCTCTGGAAGCATCCATCCTCACAGTTTTAAAGGCAACTCTAATGAAATGTAGATGTCATTTACTTTGATTTACAATATTAAAAATTAAATTGCACCCAAAATAATGAGGGGGCTGTAAATCATACTTGCCCTCACCAGTCTGCAGCCCTACGAATTCTAGGAAGGCACGTACCTCAATGCAGAGGCCACAGTACAATCTTATATGGAAGCTTTTCTCCTGATAAAAGAGCTGAATTACTGTAGGGAGAGAGGCTTTAATCTGCGGTCTGAGCTAAACAGAAACCCTTACGGGGAAACTTTCACAAGGCGATGTCAAATCAGCACATTTCCTTAGTTACCATGTTCATAGCACTTTCCAGCCGTCTCTGCTATACCTCCCACTAAAGCACCAACACTGTAATTCGGGTTTATTAATGCAGTTGCTTGTTATTCATGACAACAGTCACAGGAGGAGCTACAAACCTTAGCTTAGCACAGTCTTTTAAAAGGAGTGAAAAGTCTGAAAGCTTGAGTTCACACGCAGTTCTTGTAACCTAAGAAGGCAAAGCTATTCTCCACAACATTCAAACGGTCTTTATTTACTTCTCGCCCAAGTTAAAAGCTGTAATTAATCTCGTAACGCAAGACACAGCTTTAGGAGACGCCAGCCCGCCCTCCTCCCACCTGGGCCGGGTTGCGCCACCTGCCCTGTGCGGGCCCGGGGCCCCGCGGCGGCCGCCCCTTCGGGCGGGCTCTGGAAAAAGCGGTTCCACACTTGTGGCGGGAACGGCGACGCGACGCCGCTTCACCCCCAGGCTCCGCCGCACCCCGCGGGTTCCCTCCGCAAAGCTCCTCTGAAGCTTAAAATCTACAGTTTTACTGGGGGGTGGAGGAGGAGGAGAAATAAATAAAGTTTTTTTTACCAGAGCGAGACTCACCGTGGGGCGATGGAGCCGTCGCCCCGCCCCACCCCACCGGCCCGCCTCAGCCCAGGGGCAGCGCGGCCCCCCCCAGCGCCGGCCGCCGCCGCAGCCCCCGCGCCGCCTGG
>VZSF01003410.1:1707805-1787697 GCA_013398295.1 Chionis minor
GGTGAGGTAACGGGGGGGGCTGCGCCGTGCCCGGCCAGCGGGGCGAGCTCGGGTTAGCCGGGGTTTGCATCCCGCGGCCAAGGCGTTTGTTCCACGCTGCTGGCGGGTTTCTGAGGAGAGGGACGGTGGCGGGGCGCGCGGGAGCTTTCTGAGGAGAAGCTGCGCTGTGGCACCCTTGTAGCTGGGTTTTGGTGCGGCGGGGAGGACCTTTGTCTGCATTGTGGCCTCACGCTTGTCCGGCGTGCTGCTTTTCTGCCGTGTTTTTTTTCCTAAATAGCCGAAAGACCCCACAAGTTCCAGTTTTGTGCCTGCTGTCTGCCTTCTTCACGGCATTCCTTCGTGTAAGCCTGACGTGACCTGGTAGTGCCAGGGATGGAGTAAAGCAGGTTCCTGTAGCTGGGCCAAAATCAAAGAGTCGCCAGCCTGTTCTAAGGGTCTCCTGTACTCTGTGTGGAGAGAAAAACAATGCGGTGCTGATGCTCAGCAAACCACACGCTTCTCTCCACAGCAGCATGTCACTGTCTGTGATTGCGTGAAGTGTCTGTCTGTGCTAGGGACTGAAAAACATAGCTCTTTCATAGCAGAAAAGTTGTCTTGTAAGTGGTTCCGCTGGGTGAAGGGTGTTCTGAAGAGCCGTCGGTTCTGTCGAAGTCTGTGCGAGCTCTGCTCACCCCAAAAGCAAACATAAACCTCCTGTTGCTGCTTCCTGCTAATTAACGGTATGGACTTTGGCTGCTGAAATGTAGGCAAACTAAAGCCAGTGGCTGCTTTTAACATTCTGTGGGTCATAATATAGTTCTGCAGTAGCTCAGAAGTACAATTTCTCCTTCCCCCTCCAGCCCAGCTGCTTGTTGTTAATTAGTAGTGAGCAAAAATGAAAAGAGCAGGTTATTGTAAACAGTCTGAGATTAAAATTGAGAAACTGAGATGCGAGTAGTCTTTTGTTTCTTGTAACACTGCTGCTTAATTATCACTTAATGGAAAAATGAGATTCTGCTCTGGTAGACTGTGTGAAATAAGAGAAAAAACTTGATTTTTCAGACTTTTTTGAATGTCTGAAGGCCCATGGCTATTTTTCTTTCTTGTGGTGAACAAAACGCCTCAAATCTTTTTAACTTATCGTATCGTTTCTGACAAACACAGTGCCATCTAGCTAAGCACTGCTGCCAACATTTCCCAGTTCTTTTATCTGCTCGTCAAAGAGCCGTTTGTTGATATGAGTTTTGGCGTGATTGTTATTAAAGATGTGTGTTCTGTCTTTAGCAGTATAAAGGACTGTTCTATGAAAAATCGATGATGGTAGGAATGTCACAGTGGCAAACCTCTGTGCAAGGATTTGCAGTTCTCGTGGACTCTATATTTTGTTTTGCAGCTCACCAGCTCTGTGGTATTTTCCCTTTCCCTCTGTGTTCTAAGGCAGCGTGATCTCTGGCCTTCCAGGCATGCTGTCAAAGGCGTCTTCTGCAGTAGGATGCAGGAGAGGCTTGAGCGAAGGTTTCCCTTAATGGAGAACTTGTCCATAGTAGCAAACAAAGATAGCTTGGGTGTTAGGGTGAGGTCTGGCATGTTCACAGTAGTAAATTGTCAGCATGGTCACCAGCATGGCTTTGCTGGGCCACCTAGCATTTTCCTTAGCCGTAGCTGGGCATCGTTCAAAGGTGGCAAGTACCAAGACTTCTCCAAACAGACACGGGACATGGTCCCCCTTTTCTGCATGGGGGAGATGGAAAAGTGACTTTGGCTGTGTAGTCACAAACCAAGCAGCGCAGGTTTGCCTCCAGACTGGAGAACCACCTCTGGTCTGTGTTAGTTACTAGTTTAAGGCGTAGCCAATGAGTTTTAGAAGTTTCTGTCTAAGCGCACATTGGAATAGTTATTTTTATGCCGCAAAGTTTTCATTGTACAGAATAGATGAGGTGATGTACAGTTAACGTTTTAGGTATGGATACATACTTACAAGTAACATGGTGAATGGAAATAAGTTTGCACTATTTTTGCTTTACTGTCAGTATGAAAGAGGGAAATACATTCTCAGAAGGTGGAGGCATGCGATAGAAGCTCCTTAAGAGATCTTTCACTAACATACTTGAGAAGTTCTTTTTTTCTTTCCTTGATCTTGCAACATGGGAGTCTGTCTTGCCAACTAGGATCCAGTTCTAGAAGTGTATAAAGCTATTAATGTGACTGAATGTCTATTACTCAGTGGGAAAAACAGCATAAGAAATGTTATGCTTGTACCTCCTGGCTTCAAAAATTACCCCATTTGATCTTATTTATAGTCTTTATACTGAAAAAGGGAGAAAAAAAGGGTGGTAGAAGCTGAGTTATATACTTAATCGTAGCCTTAAGTGACTAGTCACAAGGAACATATTGTTTCTTTTGAGCTTATTCCAACTGAAATGATCAGAGAAGCCACCATTTGGAGCACTCGGCAGTTTAATGCAGCCTGGAAGGAATCACAGGATGCTATCTTATAAAATATAAATAATTCATCATTAGAGTTTCTACACACATGCATGATTTTCTTTGGGAAAGAGGACTTTTTGTTTACTGTAAAGGCACTACAACTTTTGATCTTTGTAAGTATCTCAGGATACCTTAGTTTTGCAAAGAACTCAAACTGTGTTACGAATAGGCAGCAGAACTAGTAGCTTCCCAAATTATACAAGAGTAATACAAGAATAAATTGTGAAGTTTAGGTAAAAGGAGACTTTTAAAAAGAGATCAATCTGCGAGGTTTCGGTACCAAAACAAAAAAAAAATCATAATTTAGGACTAGCCATTTTTTACATATTAAAGGGTTGTAAATTCACTTAAGCACGATTTCAAGAGAGAAAATAACTCATTTTTATTTACTTCAAGTCTTGGGTTGATATTTTGAAAGATAAGACTTCCATGATCTTGAGTTAATTTTATTTTCCAGGACTGTTTGCCAGAATGAAGCCAAGCTAATGATCACGTGCAACTAACTGACATATATGCAGCTTTATTCAGGAAAATAAACTGAACATCTAACATCTAGTATTAAATAGTATTAAAAAAGAATAAAGGTAGTATTGAAGTACTTGAGTGGTGTATTTGATGACATCAGCTTGAGGGTGTTAGTGTTTTCCTGATGCTAAAAACCCTTCCTTGACTGTGGTCGTTTAGCCCGTGTAGGATACGTGTTCTGCACAGGCATATGCGTTCTTCTTACATTTCTATATATGTTCTTAATTAAAAGCACACAGTGGTTTTGGCTTGGTGCTGGAGAGGCTCCTTCAACATATTTCACTATTTATTGCTAAAATGTTGGCAGTCTTCATATTGACAAGTCTTAACTGACACGGACAAGTATATAAAAATGATCTATTAGAGCTTCACTTGCTCTGTTTAGCCATAGGATTTTTAATATTTTTATATTTTTTTACTTTTGAGTTGCCAAGTTGTACTGAGCTTAAAATTTCTTTTATTTAGCAAGACACTGAGATTTGATAATGGGTATGCATTTAAAGTAGCGTCTATTGAGCAGTTAAAAATCTTTCTTTCTTTACAAAAAATGGTCTTCACTGTTTCAATTTGCTTTGACGCAAAAGCGGTAACCAGCATTGTAAGTAGTTACTGGCAAATAATTCCTTCAAGTCCCTGAAAGTCTTTTCTAGAGGAAAATAAAAAAATAACACTATTCTTTATAGACACGATTCCTACCACAAATCTGACTGAGTAACTCTGTTCACTTGAAGTTCTAGTTTGGGTTTGGTTTTTTTCTGTGACAAAAAATAATCTGTCTTTCCTCTCAATGACAGAATCATGCAAGGCTACTTTTTATCTGCTCTCACTTATGTCAAATGGACAATTATGTGTCTCTTCTGGAAATGATGAAATTCTTAAATAGATACTGGAAGTTCTTGTCATCAAATTTTTCTTGATTTATGATTTGTAAGATCATAAGATAGATCACATTCAAGACACATCCTTGAATGTGACAGTATCACCAGTTTTAGCTATAAATAGGAATTTCCTATCAAGAATTAAGATGTTAGAATGAACACTTTTTAACATAAATTCTTTTTTCCCGAAACTATTGCTATTTTTCTTCCTAACTTTATACAAAACTACAGGAGAGGGTTTCCTCAACCTGTAAGTGTTGGCATCCCTATGACTTTGAAAAAGTTTAAAGGTGCTGTCATACCAGTCTCCAAAAGCTTGCTAGGATAGATACTACTGTGATTTACAACCAAGCGCAGGCACAAAGAGCTGGTTGTCTCAAAGCCGTAGGGAAAACGGGCAGATGTAGGAATAGAACCAGAACCATGACTTAATAGTGAAGTTTCATAGTAGGTATCATCCTTTACCTATCCAAATCTGCTTAATTAAGTGAACATTATGGATTTTCAAGGGTGGCCTATCCGCCTTTCTTCAGTGCTGTTATCGTTGGTCTTTTTCTTCTTCCAGATGCAGTGAGTACTGTAAGTAACACACCGAGTCTGATGGCAAGGAGAGGGAAGCTGCTGGAGGTTGCTGTGGCACGTGCCAATTCATGGTGCTGCCAGCCCTTCGCTCACGTCAACTCAGAATAAGGGGAGTTGGTCCTGTATCTCTGGACCACTAGTTTTTCATATATTGAGTGACTCTCCCAACTTCCTTTTGTTTCCCACTTGTAAAGTTAAGAGTATTTTCAGCCCTAAAAGCTTGTCATTAATGGCAGGGATTGATTTTGTTGTTTTTATTTATCAGTTGTCACAAAGAAACCAAAACTGCCATTTGTACCATGTGCTTCTAAACTCTGCATTATGCTTTCAAGGTTTGTTCTTCTGTATGTTGATATATTCCAGGCTTTGTACATGTTTCTTTTTGTATTATAACTGTGTCTCTGATTGAAAGATACCTAGCACTTTCAAATGCATACTAAACAGTATAAATTCTGTTTATGAAAGCTCACTCAGGAAAAATATTAAAAACATTTTAAAGGTGATAGTTCCAAGTGTGCACATGAGATTTCAGTATACTTGCATTTCAAGTTCGGAAGTAAATTTTTTATATTAAAAGCATAACATTATATAAATATGCATTATAAGAACTTCTCGACAGTTTTCTGAAAATGTTTCTGATATATACCTGTAAAAAATCAATAGTATCTATCTACAGAAGAAAATTCCATTAAGTCTGTAACTTACAGACATTGGCCTTGTAAGTAAAGGGTACTTGGAGGAAAAAATAACTATAAATACTTCAGCATAGCCTTTATTAGTAGAAAGACTACATTTTTCTGGAGGGAATGGGAAAACTTCTCTGAGGCCTTCAGCCGAACATCAAAGGCTCGCCACGAAACCTGGAGGTATCGGAGCTTCTCAAAGAAATGCCGTAAAGGTGTTTCACAACGGAAAGTGTTAGGCACTTGGCATTCCACGGTGATATCAGCACATCAGCGGTCACATCAGTTAGGGATGCCGTACTGGTCCTGGGCTTTTACTGCTTTCCCAGGCTCCGTCTGATGTAGAGTTCTGCATTGCTCCAACAACCAAACTGTCCGAGGAAGCAGGGACTCTATAAACTAGTTGGTGATTCACCCTTTTCTGGAAGGCTTGGAAGAAAAATCTGGAAGTGAAACAGTATCTTATCCTTTTTCTCAGGGGAGGGAAAAAAAATAGTGTCTGCAGTTGGGAGCCTCTCCATCCTTTCCCAAAGACTTCTATGTAACTCAAATGTATGTCCTTGGGCTTCCACAGTGGGGTGGGTAAATGCTCTTCCCCTAGCGATACCGGAGTATTTAGAAAAGATTTGCATGCAGTTCTGTCTCTTCACTGTCTGCCGAGCCTGAAGGATTTTAAACGAAGTAATGAGTGTGCTGCTGACAGGTCTTGGAGGTGAAGGAGGATGTGGGTGGGAGCACAGAATTCGCACCTGTAGACAGCCAATCTTCAGACCCTCTGTGGTGGTCGGTGCCCTGTATCGTCTTGTGTTGATTGCTTAAAAATAACACAGTCCATCTGTTGCCTTATCAGTCTTACCATGTGGCTCCACAGAATGGTGTGGTTGGACAGCAATACACGGTTCATTTGAATTGGGGCTCTTGCTGAGTGTCCAGTAGCCTCAGACTGCATTAAAACAAATTTAAGGCTACGCTGTCTCTGGAAGGATGAGCCTTCCTTCTTGTTCCCGGTTCCGCTGCTGCCTTTGCATAGTATCTAGCAATTATAAGGTGAGTCAGATCAGTCCTGATCTGACTGAAAAACCAACTCATCAAAAAATGAGCTATGATCTCTAGAATTGAAAGAAGGGAGAGGACTGAGGAAGGGGTGGGACTGCCTCTTTTGGTGGCAGGGTACAATTAAATTATTTTCATGACTAGCTTAAGCAATCCCCGGCAGGCACTTCCCTCCCCCAGCCTTAGCAAGGCTTTCCTGTGGATGGGCCATTCCCTTGGTCTAGCTGAGACCAGGAGGGTTCTTCTGGGGCTGGGAGTCCCATTGCCACTGCAAGCACCTGGGGGCTGGGAAGGTCTTCAGGGGATGTATCTCTGTATGCTTCTCCTGTTCTGTATATATATNTTCAGGAATGTTGCCAGACCAGGTTGATGGTGAAGTGGACATAATGAGCACCCAGTCACCTCCTAGTTCCAGAAATCCAGGCAATAGAAAGTCCTCAAGTTGAGAATACTTTAGTCAACAGCTGGTAAGAACAGATTTATCATCTTAACCATGCTGGAAACAGAATTTGGGGGTTTGGGGTTTTCCATGAACTGAAGATCTGATGGAGTGTTTTGCATCAACACTGGACCTGGTTGGAGTTGTTCACTGATCTTACAAGCTTTACCTGTAACATACTCGTGCTGGGAGCCGCTCCTGAAAACGGCAGGTTGCACGTCCTTTCTTTGTCCCGCTTTTTCTGATGGCAGCTGGGCTGCTGCCTGCCTTTCTTCTTCCTGCGAACTCCATGCTGCAGGAGCCTTTGCTGCAGGTGTTGATACAGGAATTCAGCAGAAAACATTCTAAATGGAGAAAAGGGAAAAGGTCACCACTGGTCACCTACTCTAGCCGGCACTTTTGGGACCAACTGTCCTAGAGACAGAGTCCGTTGCAATGAAATCTTACCTGCTGAGTTAGTCAGTTTGAAACAGAAGGAAGCCATGTTAGTTGTGCACCTTTTGTTGTGCTATTCGGCCAGATTCCTTCGTCTTAAAATTGTACGTGGCTGGTTTTGAAAGTACTTGCTGGGTAGTGCAAGGAAACCATGTGTGCAGGGGAATCTGTTGGTTAAGGAGTACAGTATATACTTACAATTACATGACACTAAATACACCTTTGTAACTGGAGAGTTACTGATTTTTGTAATAATACTTACTTTAGAACATGCTTGGAACAATGATAGATAAGCAGGCTTTCTGTTAACATGGTTAACTGACCAAGTATCGCTTTTTAGACTAGCTGCTTTATAATTAAAGCTGGCCAGTCCTTTGGCTGGGAAACTTACTGTGTTAAGATTTTTTTTTTTTTTCCCCCAGAGAAGCTACAGTGACAAAATAAGAGTTGGCTGTATTTTATTGGAATATAAACCTAAGGGTTTTATAGAGGAGGTTGATATTCCTGCTAAGTTTGTTTAAGCCTTTAAAATCTGACATAGAGGAGTAGTTACTATCCAGAAAATAGGTATATAGCACATCATCTGCTACTTCATGGCTTAAAATTTGGATGCAACTGTGAAATTTACCAAAAGGAGTGAGAAATGACACCATAGCCAAACCCACGTTTTAGCGTCCCTCCATGTTTATCATACTAATTTTCTACATATTAAAGTCCCTCTTCTGTTTCCTTTATCGTGTTCTGCCGGTTGAGGTTTCTCTCAGCTTGCACTGTAAGGGACACACAGACTGCCTTCAGAGATAAGGTGTTTTTTATTACATGAAACACCAATGAAACAAAACCTGTATAATACTAATGTAGATGGTATTCTCATCTCCAGCATGAGCAGCCATAATTAATGGGCATCTATGGGGTACTTAGCCCACTTAAAATATTTTTTTAATCATCTGTAGGATGGATACCAGTGTGGTATAGGTTTACGTAGTCTTTTGTTCTGGTTTCCAGAATGGCAATTAAAAAAAAAAAAAAGGCGTCTAAAAGTGCAGTCAGTGTAGAAGTTAGTGCTGAGACAGAGTTTTGGACAGTGGTCCCCTTCCTTGTGGAACAGATTCCCCATGCTAGGAAGAATCAGTTAGACTTAGCTGATGAATGGTTGCTTTTTTTCCTCAGCAGTTCTTTGACATAGTAGTTGTTTAATGTAGGAGCTTGCAAACAAGACTACATTATTTAATTTTGTTATGAAAAGGCTTTTAGAACAAGTTGGTAAGTTTAGGAGTTCTGTAAGTGTTCCTGTCGCTTGTCTGGAATGTTAAGTATTGCAACGGTTACACATTGCTCACAGCAGTTACAGCTCTGAAATTTTCTCCAAAGAAGGAGTAGAGAAATTTAGGTGTATAACAGCCAATTCTTGCCCAAAGCTCTGGTCTTCCCTCCCTTCTGTTTAAAAGAGAAGCAGCAAAGGCAAACGTGGCTTGAAAACGGTTGATGAATAATGTAACTTCAAGGTAGAATTCCTATTTTTGTAATTCCACAGTTTGTAATGGAAAACTGTAAAGGTCCTTTTGAATTTTTTAGATATAAAGTAATAGGAAAGTCTTTCCTCTCTAAATAACTACCTGCAGCAGTTGTTCCAAAATTGCAGCACCCATAAATCATTGACATCTGTATATTTTCCTCACGGCATAAGAACGTAGCAGACACCGCCCTGACTGGTGCAGGGATCCATCCCACCTGGTGCTCTGGGTCCAGCTGCCTCAGGAAAAAAACCCCAAAACCAAAGTTTTCCCCCCTACCCTGACTGCTTTCCCACCCTGCGATTAGTTTTGGCTTGAGGGATTTCTGAGCCCGTTGTGCTCAGCTATTTAGTATCCATTAGGAAATCTGTCTACCACGTGCACGTCCTGTCTGCCCTTTCGCTCGCGCTTTGCGTAGTCGCAGCATTCTTTTAATCTGCACTAAAAATACAGCTTGTTTTTCTTCTTTTGTACCGGGCTCTAATTTAATTTGTCTCTAGTTTTAGTACTGGGAGAAGTGATTAACAGCCAGTCCCAGTCTACCTTATTGATGCCATTCAAGATTTGATAGGCTTTTGTCATATTCCCTGCACGATGTCTTGTGGAAGCTATTATATACCTTTGATCTTATTTTTGCCCCTTGCTGAACCTTTTTCAGGTCTATAAGAAATTCTTTTTTTGAGGTTGAGGGACCAGAACTGCACAAACCAATTCAAGTGTGGGTAGATGGACAAAAAATTGATTTGCTGAGTACGATATTTATGTTTTATGGTTTGTTCCGTATTCCTTCCTTTAATAATTCCTGGAATGGCTTTGCTTTTTTTGCTTTATTCCAAACACTGTACTGATAGTTTAATGACGCTGTGAATCAAAACACTGAAGTCTTGCTGAGCAATATTGATGAGTTGAGAGCACGTTTATATATGAATCTGAGGTCGCTTTTCCCCAAGAGATAGATTGCTTTGTGTTTACTTACATTTAATTTTATTTGCTGTTTTTATCGTCCAGTTAGTCTCATAAGGGTCTTCTGTTATTCCATGCAGTTTCCTGTTATCCTTGGTATCTCAAATAACCCTAGAGCATCAGCAAATTTCAAGTTGCTAAAACTGATGGCTTGGTCTTAAGCAATAAAACAAATGCATGGCTTGCTCTGGGCTTCTGGAATCCAGTGGTTAATGGATTATGTTTTTGGAATTATTGAGCAAGGGACATCGTTTTAGAGTGCTTCTGCAGCTTGCAGGCTGTGGACATCGTAAAAGTAGAGAACTGTCTCTTAGGATGCAGCTTATTTCGTATCCCAGACATTAAGTTGTTGGTGACTATGCTGTCGTGCCTGCAGAGTCTTGGGGAAGTTCTGAATCTGTTTTACAAGGGGTTGAAGAGGCTGTATTTCATAATCTTTTCTTCCCCGTTCTGCCTTTTGGGACTGTGTAAGCGACCTAAAAATGTCATTCCCTAATTATTTGGGCAAAAGTGGTCAGCCTAAATATATCAAAACCAGAGAACTTGTACAAATAGAGAATGACAGTGTACTGACTCCATTGCTCTTATATTTTGGTTTTCCTCTATATTTTGGGTATTTTGGCTCAGTATCCTCAATTTTGAGGGATCAATTGCTTTCATTTTTCTGTAACTCTTAAAAGAGAATTCTAAGGTTATAAATTATTTTCTTCATAATTCAGTTTTGTAATAAATAAAAGTGCTAAATACCTCTTGCTACTTTGTATTTTCAGCCGGTGGCAGAAGACTAATACCTTTTTTGCTGCTTAACCTTCTCTCAGCTTACAGGCACAGGAAACTGTATTTTTTGTACCCTTGTAATTGAGCCTTACTTTTGTGACAGCAATATTAGAATAAATAAGCGTATTAAATAATGGATGAGATTACAATAATCACAGTAAGAAATCATAACAGCCCCCCCCCCCCAGTTCCTCCCGCCTCCTTTCAGTTTTCAGGTTTCTAAAGAGTGCAGAAGAGTAACCCTGAAAGCATTTCATGTTGACTGGGTGGATGTATCATATCAGTTTACAGTAAAGAGCAGAGCCATGCTATTGGGCAAAACACTTTTAAATTATTATTTATGGAGTTGTATTTGCAGTTGGTATAAAATGCAGGACTGGTTTCACATGCCTCCACCAGAGCAAGGAGAGCACACTCCTGAACAAGATTCCCTTTTGTTTCCTGTACTATGTGTGCTGTGGAAAGAGACACATCTGGGAAAGGGTACAGGTTAGAGCGAATAGTTACATTTTAGTTTAGGAATGCAGTCTTTCTATCTGATATTTTGGGCTTGTTTTGGCTTTTTTCCATCCTGATTAATTTTATAATTGATACTGTAGTGCTAGCATTAATCAAATGTTTTCCAGTAACATCTTGTGTCTGTTGATAGATGAGTATTTTGTTTAGTACTGTGATATGAGTCACCTCCAAAAGTCTCTTTTGGCTCGCTCATGGAGTTACAACTCTTGATAACACTGCAACTTGTTAGTGTTAAGCTCCTACTTTTTTTTTTTCCTGGATTTGTTGGGGTTTTTTTGAGGGTTTTTTTTGTGGAGGGGGCTGGGAAGAGGTGTGTGTAAAGGGACAGGAAGTCTTCAATAATTCCGTCTTTCTCCCTAGGGCAAAATATAAACTACAGTTTTATATGCGGTATTTGCTTTTTAAAACAACAGTGAAATAATATTTTAGCTCTCATTTGAATTATTAGTGTTCTGTGCTAATGTTCAGAAAGCTTAGTTTGGCTAGTGAGCATTTTCTTTCTTATTTTAAAATTTAGTGTTGGGCAGAGACAAGTTTTCTGTTGGTTCCTACTACTGTGTCTGCCCAAGGAATGTGGTGGTGTTCTTTAGAAGCATAAAGGTAGTCTTTATCTGTGATATCTGCTGTTTGAGAAACTGGGTGAATTAGGGCTTTTTCCACTTACACTTCAACAATATTGATGTCTTCTGTTTTCAGTGCTGAAACCCCATCCTCTTCTTCCTTCCTGGAGAAGACGGGAGGGGAGAAATTGGCATTGAGAGGTCATAAATCCACTTTAGGAGCCTGAGTGAGCAGCTGCTTTTAGAACCTGTAATGCTAATTAATGTCCTTATTTTAAGTTGGACTGACTTGTATCTTTTTCTCAGTTTTAAACCTATAATTACACGGTCTTCTTTCAGTAAGAAAGTAACTACTAGAGCTTAGTTTCTCTGGAATAAAAACAGGAACAGCGGTACCTAACCCTCCCTGTCCTCTAAGTACCTTTGAAGTTTCTGGAAAGGGGGTTCTACCTTTGAGTTTCAGTAAATCACAAGTAGTGTTTTTCAATGTCAAATTTATGGATATTTTAAAGTAATGTTCTGGTGAAACATGAGGATTATACTTAGTTACTTTGTTTATTTTCACTTATTTACATCACTTTGCTATGCAATTGCTGTTCTTGAAGCAAATACCGTTGTGTGTTTTCAGGAACACTTCTAAAACGTGCATTTTTTACAAATCCATTATGGATGAGAAACATTTGATTTCACACAGTCTTTTGTCACTGTTGACCTTTGTGGTATATTCTTAAGAGTATAAATGGTTTGCACTGTAACAGCTAATGTTAGCCTGTATTTCTTTCTGCGATTATACATCCAGTGGGTTACGTTACCGTATTACTTGCTATAATAAGCGGATCCCAAATGTATTGATCTTTTACAGTGCGTGCAAAGATCATGTGTGCAATGTGTATCTGACGTGTTGTAAGATGGGTCAGACTTGATGAAAGTGCTCTGTAAATTTGAGAAATGTGTATTGCAAGTGGCCGTTGCTGGATGTCTGCAGGCCAGCCGCAGCTGCTCCTTTAGCAAGATTACCAGGCAAGGTTGTTAAGCTCTGCCCAAATGTGAGATAGTCATATCGTTGCCAGTACCCCAGCCTTCATTATAGCGCTGGTTTGGTAGCTCTACGAGCTGTCAGAAAGCCGCCGTTCTGATTTACTGGCTTTGTTGCAACAGTATAGTTTGTTCTTTGAGGTAATTTTCTACAGGCACTCAGCATCACAGCAAGCTGTGCAGTGAAAGTTGTTTGATTATTTCTCAAGCATGCTATGGACAACCTTTTTTATGTTGTCTGTAGAACATCAAAAATACAATTCAATAGTAATTATGCCAGTTTTACTAAACAACTCTGTCCTCTTTGGTCTTTTCAGTTTTACTTTTCAACTGAATAAGATCAAAAGCACAAGCAAGTGTTCAACTCATAAACATGAAAAAGGCCAGAAATGTGTGTAAACTTGGTCCTACATGTAAATATTAGCATCTGCTGTGGAGCCTGGTAGGCAGTTGTAGCACTTAAAACAATGTGTGTATAGCAAACATATTACCTTCATGGGGCTTTTCTGGTTTGGGTTTTGGTTTTCTTAGGAGTGTCTCATGTCAAATTATCTCTTGGTTATTTAATCTTCTGTGAAGGCGTTCTGATTACTAGTAGCCGTATGGCAGGACCAGTGCATTTTTGACATTCTGATGATGAAACTGCAACAGCAAACAAAGTTTTCTGTGTCTGTTCATGCCAGCTTTCAGAGCTAAAGGGAATCTGGAAGCTATAAACAAATATTGTCAGTATCTTAAAATGGAACTTCCTGTTGATTTTCTTAACAGCACTTAGGGATCGCGGAGGCAAAACTCTGGAGTTTTCCTGACTTTGATAAAAGTCAGACTTGAAATACACTTGTATGCAGCTGAGGTGATGGGGGGGGGGAGGAGCGTGTGTTAGTGTACAGTGTTAAATTTCATTACCTGAAATGAATTAGTACTCCTGATCACTGATTTTGTGAAGCACATCTCAAGCACTCAATCATCAGTCTGCTTTTTGTGTCTTTGAAATGCTTCACTCTTTAAGAGATGGGAACAACTAGATGTGTTTCACGTTTCTACTCAGCCACAGGATATTGGGCTCAGATAAACCTGATCAGTCACTTCCACCCAGAATTGGTAAGCCTGAAAGAGGAGTGGAAGTTTCCTCCTCTTAATCTTCTGTCCTATGTCTGCTGACTCAAGGGAGACGAAAAAAACAGCTGCCAACTGTCTCACTCTTGCAAGGCGGAAGAAGCTGCCGATGTGACTAGTCCTTCTGGTAGTCCATGCCTCAAGTTATGGCTGGTGGCTAGTCTACCCTGTCTTAGGTTGTCTTCCAGAATTAGCAGTTGTTGTGATAATTGCAGTGTTCAGGTCTGCTGCAGCTGCTCCTGGTTTGAGTAGTCAGCTTTGTTTTCCAGAGTTTAGTTTATTTGCTCGTGGCTGGAATGACGGTATTGATAGTTGTCTCTGAGAAAACTTGAAGGCAAGGTGAAGATGCTGAAGTGTCCTGGCTGGGGACCATGGTGGGTTACTTCTGGTTTCTTCTCAGAGATAATCCTCATAATCGTATAACTAGTATTAAATTTTGTAAAATCCCATGTGGTTATTAACGTGATTTTTAATAATAAATGATTTCAGGGAATTTGAACTTTTCAACTTCTTTTAATTTTTATAATTTGTTTTTTTTCTCTGCAACTGCTGTTACTCTCTCAGTACTTTAATTACCGAGCTGGTGGTAATCTTTTCTCAGATCCAGTGTTGTTGGTAGTCAGGCTGTTGCCTGAATACTCCCACGGTATTTGCCTTCCCACAGTCAGAAGTAAAGAACATTGCTGCCCTAATAAGCCTTTCTTTTGCTAGCTAACAAGTGAACTCAGCAACACGGGTCACTTATAAAATATCTTCGGTTCAGTGCCATTTGTGGAAAGAGAGCTGAAAAGAAAATATAATTTGGAGTGGTGCTGTAGGAAGCGCTTAGTTCCTGGTTAAAATTCCTTTTTTAAAAAAGAAAAAACCATTGGTCAGTCACATCCATTCTGTTTGGCTCTAATTTGTGGTCTTTACTGCTATTCTGGACTTCTGGTCTTAAATGGAACACTGTAGAAAAAGACATTGCTTTTAATTTGTATTTTACATTTAAAATGTCTTTCTTTCTGCTTGTAGATTTGTTTGTAAATGCATCATAAACAGACAGCCCAGAATGAAGAAAGCAAGCAGGAGTGTTGGCTCAGTGCCCAAAGTGCCTGGAGTAAATAAAACTCAAACAACTGAAAAAGCCAAACCAGAAAACGGCTCCTCAGTGTCTGCAGTAACAAAACTCTCCAAAACTGGGACATCAGCATCTCTTTTGAAGGTAATAACCAATAGAAGGTTCGGATTATTTGTATTTTTTGCAGTAAAGCTTTAAAAAGAGTAGAATTTTAAGGCACATCTTTAATGCAGCTTAGACTAGAGGTTTGTTGTATGTGTAACTGAAGGGAATTTGGGTAGTTACACAGCACTGCAGGGTAATAGGACCTTGTGTGGCGTTCGTGCTGTATTTTTCATATTGCAATGTGTGATGTGATGGAAAGCAATCTACTTTGCAGAACTTTGCTCTTCTGCCAAAGGAACAGAGTGAAAGTTGCATTCTGATGAATGTTATTAGTAGGGTCATGTGTTATGCTTGAATAGTGTGTCAGTGACTAATGGGATTTGATAAGAGCTATTTACGCGTTCTGAAAAAAAGAACTAATGAGGTATCTAATATGAGAAACTTTTTGATATCAGCGATCCGTGTCAGGTCAGTGCAGCTCTACATTCTTCTAGCTGTTCTGGCCTTTGCTTTGTGTGAAGTACTGCTTGAGCTGAATTTTCACAAGTTGATTCTTGCTCCTAGAACAAGTTCAAAGGTAGAAGTTTTCTCTTATATTAGCAAAACAGGTTAACAGGCTTCCAACAACCAAGAAAAATAAGACGTACTGAGGTGTGCTGGTGTGGAGTTTTCACCTGGGAGTGAACACATCTGGGTTGGACAGCTGGTATGAGCCTGCTTGCTCTGCCTCCCTCTCCTGGCACCGACGCATGGCTGGACCCACCTCCTTTTGCCTTTCTGCAGCCCAGTGTGCAGAGCTGGGGCCCTCCTGCTGCTGCCCCGGAGCAAATGAACAGAACAAGGAAAAGGGCTGGTGTCTGTCTGCAACTGGGACCTGAACCACTGTCACCTACAGGAAGGCAGATAGGCCATTTAAATAACTGGCAAATAAAGACCTAGAATTAAGAAGTGGTAAGGGTTGTGGTCTCTCTGTAATAGCTATGCAGGATTACTGAAGTCAAAAGGTGTGTTCTCTTTCTTTTCTTCTTGCTTTTCTTTTATGGAAGAGTGGTTTTTGCTGATGAACTTGCATGCCAGGTTTCAGCTAGCTTTTTCTCTCGGTGCCCCCTCTCTCCTCTGCCACTCAACCTATCTTGCAGTTTTCTTAACTTAAAATACTCTTTTGATGCTTGTTGACACTACTTATTTTGTATTTCGAGAAACCCCTCAAAGAATATGGAAACAAAAGTCCTTTGTAGTTTACTTATCAAGTTTCTTATGTCATACCTCTCAGTGAGATAAAGGAGGAGGATGATCTAACACTGAAGAAATTTGACCCAGTATGCTTTCACGATTTTACTTATATTAGTAACACTTCTGGCTATGTTTGGGTGTAGGATTAGAATTTATGACAACTGTATGTTTGAGGCACAATGAAATTTTTTCTCTTAATTACTAAGACTTATCTCAGCCTCATGTTACAGCCAGGCTTACTCATACAGTTGGATGTCTTTAGTTGGATGTACTTTTACTTAGTAACTTTACTTGTTAAGCTGCTGTTGTGCCAGCTATGTGACTTAAAAATAATGGTGACTCTTATCTTGAGTGTTCCATACTTACTCAACAGAGTTAGTTGTTTGTATATTTTTTTATTTACTGATATTGGCAAATCATGTCTATAATTACTATCTTGAAAGAAGTATCAATAACAAGTTGTATTTTTAAAACATTTTTTGTATGGTTTTGTATTTGATGTTGTGGATGAAGCATTTGGCTTCCTCATAGCAGTTGTAGGATCTTCTCTTAGACTTGATGAATTGGTGTGTGTATTATGAATTTCATTTAATACTCCTTGACAGGAAAAAAAAAGCTAACATTGATTAACTTTAATTGCAACAGCTTGTTAATTTATGCAATCCTCAAAGTAAATGTGCATATAGATCCAGAAAACTTTGAGTTGCATATTGAATGAGAGGCCACTATTAAGGAGTAGAAATACACTCTTACAGTACTATACCAATCTTAATTCAGTCAGTAATAACGTTGCAAAATTGAAAATTACTTTGTAATTATAGTCTGGTTTTTTCCTATCCCCTTCATGATATAACCATAGGCCAGTGTTCAGCTTTGGGTGGGCTTCTTTCACTCCGCGTTGTTCCATAGATTTGTCCTTTTTTGTGGAGTTTTCAAAGCGTGTGGACAATGAGCACAGGAAGAAACTGAGAGACCCACCCTTCTGTACAGCCGAACACTGGTCCGGAGGTCGGGCTGTCCCTCTGCTTCAGGATGCCTTTTGTTGGTTATTTCTTTGGAGGTTTTTGGCTCCCACTTTGTCCAGACTTTGGTAAATGTTCAGCACCCCCCACCACCCCACACACGTTAGTACAGCAGAAGGTTAACTGCTGCCAGCCGCTTCTCGGTTTTAGTCTGTGAAAGAATACTCTGCAAATAACAGTGTGTTCTTATTTTTAAGATGATTCTTTTTTGACTTCTTCAGCTGATGAGCTTGTGATCATGCTAACACTCACAACTGTAATTAGACAGCAGTTTTACTCCATACAAATGAATTGCGAAATCCAGTGTCCCTGAAAAGCCAGGACTTGGACACCAACATTTGAATATTAAAAACGAGAATGTGTTTTCAGTATTCATGTGTCTAGGCTTCAGTATTCTGTTTGCAAAATGCAATAACTTAATTACAGATTGTTGTGAAGTTTGATGTTTCAAGCACTCAAATGCAGCAACGGCAAACATCAAAGAAAATCCCAGGCAGGAATAATTAGATAGATATATATATATATAAAAATGGATTTGATTGAGGTGCAGTAAATGGGATATGTTGAGAAACTGAGATGGAATGAATTGTAGAGGTGATGATTCCAGTTTCATTGCACTGAAAGAAAGATATGGGGGAAAACGGAATATGAATTATATAATTATAGGGTGGGGTTTTTTATATAGCAAATCAGAATAGGTCTGGATGAGTATTTCTAATTATGATATTTTCTAATTTTTCATATTTTAATGTAGAGGTTTTAATGCTAAATAGGATTTCTCTATTTTCAGTAAGTGGGAGAACTGTTCTTCCTTGAGGAAAAAGCTGTTTAATAAATATGAAACATTGATTTTGCTTCCATTAAAAATATATGCTACAAAAATGCTTTTAATTTTTTAAAGTCAATAATGGTTGCCATTATGGAGTGTTAAGAAAAGAGAGCTGGTGGTTGGTAATTTTTCCAAAGCTTTGCTAAATAGTTTTCTTTGCCAAGAGCCAAGAGTATAGTGTTACAGTTTTGAGAAACTGTTTACTAATTGGCTGCGGAGGAGGCAGTGCCTTCCAACCTAGTCTAGAAATAGTTTATGCGTAAGTCAGAAGAAGAATGGCTGTTTTAAATTCCTTTGTTCAGCAAGGACTGGAGATGACTAATGTCAGAAAGTGTGTTTTTTAATTAGCTGTTTGTTTTTTTCTTCAAGCAGAGTCACATCTTGACCTATTTGGCTTGATAACATGTACTTGTACTATAAGTGTCTAGAAGCTTAATCTAATTTCCCCACTCTTTCAACAGGGTAAAATTACTGGCAGCTAATAGTCCATTTGAACTATCAAGTTTGCTGACTGATTGGCAAAATAGAAAATCATTGTTCTGTGCCTTTTTGTAATACCTTGATTTAGGTGATAGTTGAATCACAAGGTTGTTTCCCTCCCCCTCTAGCCCATGCCCACAAAATGAGTTTAGACTAGATATGAAATCTGTAGTTTGTGCTCAGCTCTTTCCGCTCCCGCACAAGTAGCGTTGGTGTTACCAGTTTTGTAGCCCTCCAACATTTGTATTTTCCCACTGGTACTTACATTGCATGCGCTGTTTCGCACGGCTGTGTGACATAGCAGATCAAGGAACTGATCAGGCTCCTGGGAGGAAGGAGCCCTTTGAAAAGGCTTCAGTTTACCCAGCACAGCGTGTAAGCGCACGGAGAAGAGCAGGATAGAACAGCAGCGGCTTTTTCCTAGCAGAAAAGCCAGCTTAGATGCACTGGAGCCTCGGACTAATATATTTTCTTCCAGCCTTTTATAAACCTTTTGAGAATGCTGTACCATTTTCTACATGATTCAATAAAAACATTCTTGTCATAGAGGATTTCACCCTTACAAATACCTGATCTATATGTAAATTATCGGTATTTCTAACAACTGCATGCAGAACAAATATGTTATCTTCCCAAGCTCCCTTTTGTTTTGCAGCTGCTCTTTGTAAATGGCACAAATCTCATGTATGCCCTTCCTGCAGTAGTGTGATCAGTGTTCCTAACTCTTTGGAAATTTGCACTTGCAAAAAGAAGCTCTATCGAATGGAGTGAGATGTAACTTTTTTTTTTAATTAAGCAAGTGTACCCTCATTAGTAATGTATAGAATCGTAATGTCTGGCATATAGTCTTTAAAATGAGTATGTATGGAAACTAGAACTTACAAACCTGCAGAATTTGAAAGTCATGATGGTAACTGGTTAACTCCTAAGCACTAACTACCTTTTAGCTGGGATGGTGGTTGAGACTTCAAATGTGTTATTGAGCTGAATAATACAGTTACTCAAGGAATGCTGCTAACCCAGCTGTTTTCTTTTTTAATTTTTCCTGCCCTTACAATGGGAAGAATGTTTAGCATATTTTAATTGTGTCTCCATTTCAAAAATTGTGTTTTAAGTAGTTATAAAGTCCAACAATTAATACTTAAGAACTTAGTATTTCTAAGGTTGGTTTTATTCTGAAAGATGTATTCTCTGTTTGGGAATCTGGTTCTTGAGACTCCTGTGCTTACTGCCTTGTCACGTTCCAGGCAGCTTTTGTGGCTAACAGTCATTTCAGGAATAATCATATGAGGTCAGATAAAAGTCCATCAAACAAACATCCCGTCTCTGAGAGCGCATAATAAAGAGCATGAAAACAAGGCAAGGATATATGGTGTCCTTTTTTCCCCCATCTGAATACTGCCCTAGTCTCTAGTGATTTGTGGCTTGGTATTTTGAGCTAGAAAGGGTATTTTATTAATGTTGGATTGATTTGTGGTGGTGTTTGGTTTGATCTTTTTGTTGTGCGCTTGTCCCCCAGGAAATGCTTGATCATATTCTGTTGAAGGACATTATACTAGCTCCCTGGTATTTGCTACTTTATCTAAGAATTGTGTTCATTTTTATGCTTAAGCAAATTTTCAGTCAAAATTGAGAAGTGTTACACTGTGTTGTGTTATTGTGCTTTCCTTAATTTTTTTTTTTCTCCTTGGTATTGAAACATGAGTAATTTTGTCTGGGAGAGAGAAGACTGGGTTTCTTTTGTCAATCATATCTAAGGAGCTGAAGTTCACTTTCAGCTTACCAGCTATGCACAGTGCAGTGCATTTGTACTTTTCAACATTCTTGCATAGAGGCATGACTACTCAAATATGTACTTTTTAAACTGATGGAATCTTTAACAGAAGAAACGTTGGCTATGCAGACTTCTCAACCAACTCTCTTAAAGTTGCTTCTTCCCTTTCTTTCAGACTAAGAGTAACGATGACCTCTTAGCAGGGATGGCTGGTGGCGGTGGAGTGACAATGACCAACGGTGTCAAGGCAAAGAAGAGCACTTGTGTATCAACAGCATCTTCAGCTTCAGGGACGACCATGAGCAGTCTGGAAAATAAACCCAAAACTATTGCAGGTAAATGGATGGATCCTTAAAGGTGGTAGTTGGATGGCTTTTTATTTTCCTATTATGTATTGAGGGTCCGGGCTGCCTAATGAAGTTGTCAGGCCACAATCAAATCAAACCCCTCCTGTACTCTTTGCCTGTTTTTTTAATAATGTAATTGCCTTTTTGGGGGGTGTTCCTTTTAATTTTTACAATACTGATTATGCAACTACTGTATAAAACTAGATAATATAAATAATCTAGAGAATCATAGGTTTGTAAAAAATAATTTGTCTAAAAAAATCCATGCCAAAAGCACTAAACTTTTTAAGATGTGATCATTTGTTGCAGTCAACATTTTGGACATTCTGTACTGCTTTATAGAAATAAGAGGGCTTTCAGAAACTGTTCAGAAAAGGGAAATTTAGTGTGTCATCAAGAGAGATGGAAATAAGTCTTGTCTTCCATTGCTGTATTTTGGACTCAGTCATGCTTGCAAAGCTGTAAAGCATCTGGAAATTACATAGTAATAATCTATCCTCATCTTTATGAAATGGGATGAAAATACAAAAAACTTTAATTTTGGAGAATAATATGCAAATTATCACTTAAAAGTTTGCACTGAAATCTACTGGAAAGAGAGAAAAAATTGAACTTAAAGGAATAGCATTGCTGCAGTTTTCGTACAATTTATCAGAAGCTGTTGAAGAAGAAACTGGCAAATGTTAAATTTTGCGGACTACCTAATTTTCAAAATACTGGTGAGGCACAGCAATTGGTAAAGCATGTATCAGTTAAAATGTAACTGCAGTGATGCATGATTAATGTTGTAGAACTGTTTATTCTAAATGTCTTTTATAAAATGTATTTACCAGTGTTATTCATAAAATCAACCACTGTATTGCTGATACAAAATACACAGTCTTCTATTACAGACACTGTATTTTACATTAATGTTCCTAACTTTCAAAAAACATATAGGTACAAGTTCCGCAACTAAGCGTAGCACTTCATCTGGAAATAAAGAGTCAAGCTCTTCTAGAGAAAGAATTCGTGATCGTTCTCGTTTAAGCCAGAGCAAAAAGCTGCCTTTGACTGGGCAGGGGACCGGTGATACGGTACTGGCAAAACGTTCCCGCAGCCGCACCAATCCAGAATCGGATATTCGAATGAGCAAGTCCAAATCAGACAATCAAATAAGTGACAAAGCTGCGTTGGAAGCAAAGGTCAACGATCTTTTGACATTAGCAAAAACTAAAGATGTGGAAATCTTGCATTTGCGGAATGAGCTGAGGGATATGCGTGCTCAGCTGGGACTTAATGAAGATCAACTTGAAGGTGATGAAAAATCTGAAGAAAAAGAGGCCATTGTTGTCCATCAGCCAACTGATGTGGAGTCTACGTTGCTACAGTTACAGGAACAAAACACTGCCATCCGAGAAGAGCTCAACCAGCTGAAGAATGAGAATCGAATGTTAAAAGACAGGCTAAATGCATTAGGCTTTTCTTTGGAACAAAGGCTGGACAACTCAGAAAAACTCTTTGGCTATCAGTCTTTGAGTCCAGAGATTACAGCTGGCAACCACAGTGATGGTGGTGGTACTCTAACATCTTCAGTGGAAGGTTCTGCTCCTGGATCAATGGAAGACTTGTTAAGTCAGGATGAAAACACTTTGATGGACAATCAACATAGTAATTCCATGGATAATTTAGACAGTGAGTGCAGTGAAGTTTATCAGCCACTGACATCAAGCGATGATGCCTTAGATGCTCCATCATCTTCGGAGTCTGAAGGCGTACCGAGTATAGAAAGATCTAGGAAGGGAAGCAGTGGCAATGCGAGTGAAGTGTCCGTAGCTTGTCTGACAGAACGGATACATCAGATGGAAGAGAATCAACACAGCACAGCTGAAGAACTCCAAGCCACGCTTCAAGAGCTTGCGGATTTGCAACAAATAACACAAGAGTTAAACAGTGAGAATGAAAGACTTGGAGAGGAAAAAGTAATCCTTATGGAATCTTTGTGCCAGCAAAGTGACAAGTTAGAACACTTCAGCCGCCAGATCGAGTATTTTCGGTCCCTTTTAGATGAACACCATATTTCATACGTAATTGATGAAGATATGAAAAGTGGTCGCTACATGGAGTTAGAGCAACGTTATATGGACCTTGCAGAGAACGCTCGGTTTGAGCGAGAGCAGCTGTTAGGCGTTCAGCAGCATTTGAGCAACACTTTGAAGATGGCAGAACAGGACAACAAGGAGGCTCAAGAAATGATAGGGGCATTAAAAGAACGAAATCACCACATGGAGCGGATTATGGAGTCAGAGCAGAAAAGCAAAACAGCGATGGCGTCTACCTTAGAGGAGTACAAAGCCACAGTAGCCAGTGACCAGATTGAGATGAACAGGCTGAAAGCTCAGTTAGAGCACGAAAAGCAGAAAGTGGCTGAGCTGTATTCTATACACAACTCTGGAGATAAATCAGATATACAAGACTTGCTGGAGAGTGTCAGGCGGGATAAAGAAAAAGCAGAGACATTGGCCAGTAGTCTGCAAGAAGAGCTGGCACACACTCGCAATGATGCTAATCGATTGCAAGATGCCATTGCTAAGGTAGTGTTTAAAACAAACTGTTGTATTTTTATCATCCCGTATACACCATGACTTATGGTTGGTCACTGTAGTTCTTCTAGAAGTAAAGGATTAATTACAAGATTAATCAGATTGCAGTAGTGCTAGTAATGATTACTTTCTCTTAACCTCTGTTATGAAAATGACATAGGCCTTTTAAAAAAATTAGCTGTCGGGTTACTTTCTAAAATACTGTTATTTAAACTCCTCAACTCCTCTCAAGGGCCAAACTGAAACACTATTTCAGATACTGTAGGAATTTTGTGCTTACTTTGCATGCCTTCTGCAAGAGTTTCTAGGAGTTTGTGCCAAACTGGTGGAAGAGGGATGCCACTGAGAAAGCTCTGGGAGTCAAAGTCTGAGGTGACAGCCCAGCTGTTGATGACTTGTAGGACCTTTCACAGATGTTGAGAGAATATTTTCAAGTTTTAGTTTATTCAGGTTTGTTCAGCTAACTTAGGAAAACTAATTGTAAGGAAAACAGAGAAGCGTCTTCTTTCTGCAGTCAAGAAATGACTAATTTTGAGGCTGAGGTAGACAGAGGTTTTACCAAGTCTAGTTTAATTTACTGAATAAGTATTTTAGCTTTAAATGAAAAAAAACAAACCACCAAAAACATTTTGATAAGCTTTTAAACAGTTACTATTAAATATGGCAAATACACATAGGTTTTTTTACTAATGATCCATCCAGGAGCAGCTTGTGTGTTAATTGGGGTTTGGATCAAAATATATCTATTTCTATTTCTAAAACAACTGTTTTAACTCAAATATAAATAATTTATCTAGTAAATATATCTAATAAAAGCATTTACCATAATTGAATACAAAAATAAGAATCTGATAAGTTATTTAATAACTTTGAGTATACTTTTAAAGGCATGTCTTCCTGCTGAGAAAATCTATGCCAAATTTAATGTATGAGCATGTTAGTCATGATCAGTTAGTCATGATCATGACAGTAAGAATCAACCCTCATTTGGGAGTAAAAAACAAAACAAAACATAGTTTTAATAATTAAAGTTGGGTAGGGTAGTGCTATTAAAATAAAAAATACTGAAACAAATGATTTAAAGCGGGACATTTTGTGGATTAAAATTGGTGCCTGTGTTGACCCACCCTAAGCCGTGACCTAATTTCTCTGGTTTTTATGACACCCTATTTTTGCTGTTGGGCATGGGGGTTAATGTTACTGTGCCTCTGATCCCAGCTTGTTACTTACATTGCAGTTTCACAAGGCAGAATAAAATAGTCGTACTGCTCCTGAAAGGGAGAAGTCTACTACCTCTTCTTTTCCCTGCTTTTTTAAATTCAGTCCAATAGCTCATAAGACTCCTCAGGGAACTACTTCAACTCACTAATACCTCTCACACGCAAACGTGAATCCTGCTACTTGGTTAAGGAAATTAATCATCTCACAGGTCCAGCAAGCACTAAAATTGCACAGGAGAGAGCGGGCTTTTTTTTTTTTTTTTTTTTTTTTTTTTTGGTGAAAGAAAGGGTAAAGAGTTCCCCCCCACCCCTTTTCCAGGGCAGCTAGATGTTAAATTGGATCAGCTGCTCATGAAACCACAGCCTTGGCCCTATGGTATTGTTGCTTTACTTGAATATGGGATACTGCTGTTAGAATAGGAGGGCAATACTCATATATTTAACTTGGGAGAAAAGAGTTTAACCCTGTCTCAGGAAGATAGTTACACTAGAACAATACATTTGTAAAGGCTTATGCTTGACTTCTTGTACTGTACTTTTTTATGGTTGCACAAATATTTTGTACGTATGATAGTTACAAAAGTAAAATGTTTTAAAATGCACCCAGTTTAGTTATGTTAAGATATGGTTTTTTTCAGGTTGAAGATGAATACAGAGTGTTCCAAGAAGAAGCCAAGAAACAAATTGAGGATCTCAATGTGACTCTAGAAAAACTCCGGACAGAACTAGATGAAAAAGAGACTGAGCGAAGTGACATGAAAGAAACTATCTTTGAGTTGGAGGATGAAGTAGAGCAGCATCGTGCTGTCAAGCTTCATGACAATCTCATCATATCTGATTTGGAGAGTAAGTGTTACGAGTTTCTCTTGTGAGAGAAATGATAATTTAAGAACAGCTGAAGTAGAATGCTGTAATAGTGAAAATATTTTCAACTGTCTTTCGGATGTCTGAATTCAAGTCAGGCTGGGCTTTGCAAAACCCTTATGCACTAGATGAAAAAAATCAAGTTGGCTTTGCTTTTCCAGTCCCGCTAGTACTTGGTGTGGGAATGAAAACCTGTGAATTGAGAATAAATATGAAATCTGATAATGCTATTTTCAAGTTGTTTTTCAAAGTAGAAGAACATGTAATTACAGACTTAATAATAGTGTGCTCCTTATGCATTTTGGAGACTGGATGATTGATTTAGTGTTTTGGTGTTGGGTTTTAGTTTTGTTTTGTTTTTTGTTTTTTTTAAAGAATGCTCTTTCTTTCAAGAATCTGAATATTAGGAGTTACCAGGTTGCTTGAGAGTCTGTATAATTAATGATTTCTCCCACCTGAAGAAAGGTGTTTTTAGTGGAGAAATGGGTGAATGGAGGCCCTGAAAGTTACAAATGTTAGAACTGACTTGGCAATATGGATATATTATATGTCTCTTTCTGTGTATATTTGCTCAAGTCATGAAATCGATCTTTGAACCTAAAATTGAATCTGACAAACTTCAAGCTAGTTAGACTAAAACTTTATCTGTTGACTCTTGCCACCGTACAAGAAGTGGTTGGGGCTTATAATGAAATTCATGTTTACTATATACTTATCTAGCTGTCTGTGCCTTAGTTCCCTCTCTGATCTCCAAGACCTGCTCAGACATTCCTACCATAGGCTGGAATTGTGCAATTAGTCTCCATCTGAATAAGAACTCGGGCAGCTGTACCCTGGCAAGCTGTAGTTGCGCAGTGCTACTTACAGAATTCAAAGATCTGCTATTCTTCCGTGCTATACAACAACAAAACAAGATAACAAACAAACTAAAGAATGATCCTTTTTAGCAGCAAGGGAGATATTTGTAGAAAGGATTTTAAATTGGTCTGCTATCAAGAAAAGGTCGTGTCTTAAGCAAGCTAAATTGTATATTCAACTGAAGCTTGGCATTTTCAGAAATGTGGGTGTCAGCTTGGTTTCCCTAAGCAACCCTTCTTTATCTTGAAAGGCAATCGCGGTTTCTCTTTACAAAATTGCTTTAAGTTTTTATTCTGCAATTGTATTTTGTCTTTCTGTGCCAAAACCGAACAGCCATTACTTGGGAGTAGGATCTCAGGCACATGATCAGTGGCTCTGACTTTGTTCCTGAAGTTGTTTTGTAGCAGACTGAAAAAGGTTGAACACTTTTCTGCTTGCATTGTTTTGTCCATGAATTGAAATACATTCATACACTGTATGTATATACATACATACACAGAACTGGAGTCAAGTACACATTTAAGTATCTGCCTAGTAATACCTGATTACAAAGCAGCTCTAATTTTTAGATGTTTTGGCTTTGATGATACAAAACAGCTGTCAGATACTTCACTTAAACTCATAAAAATTCAGGCAGACAACCCTCTGCCTGGGCAGAAGGTTTCAACAAAAATTGTAACAGTCTGTTACTCATCGCTTTTGAAATAGCTTGGAAAATTCAGCTGGACTGATGGCCTGGTGAGACTTCTGGGAAGTGGTGCTTTAATTATAGGCAGGAAGGAGAGTGGCATCTAGTGGCGATAAGAAAGGATGGCACCCGAAGGCTAGTGTGAACCTAAAAGGTGTTTTTCTCTGACCACTTTAAAATGCTGTTCATTACAGGTTCATAATTAAACCTCGTACAGGAGTTCCTTAGCAGTAGCCTCTAAGTAGTGACAGCAAAGAATAGCATCTCGGGAAATCTGGGACTTGATGGTATTATACACAACATATAAATGACAGAATTTTATTAATTTGTATTAGTGACAGAAAAGCACATCTTAGTAGTAGTAATTTATCTTAAGCTGGTCAGACTTTTGGTCAGTTCTGGTATTCTGTCTGCCTGTGTAGTGCCTGTGCTTTTAAATATGGAGAATTTACTGTAGGTTTAGGTATATAAAGCACTAGTGAGAAGAATGGTGGTTTTTTTCAACCTAAATAACCAAATGTAACAGAACCATAAATATTTTATTTAGTGAAATTTTATTTTATACTTTAAAATATGAGGAAATCTAACCCACCCCTTAAGAGAATTTGCCTAACGGCAAAGTTACTGAGGGAATGAAAGTGATGGCAAGGCAACTGATAAATGACAAATCGTAAGTGATGGAAAATTATCACTTAAAGAATTCACAAAAGACACACTTTGCAGTTAGGAGAAGGATGCTTCATAGCTGAGGTGGGGAGCGGTCATTCAATTTAATGGTTAATCAATATTAAATGTACGAATGTGAAATGCTTTAGCACTGATACTTAGGGCACATTTCATTGTGGGCTTTCCAAACACCAAAAAGAAGGTCAATAAACATATAATGAAACATTTTTCATGGTAATCTGAATATTGAACTGTCACATTTTAGCTGTTGATACGTCTCCCTGCAAAAACTGGGATCTCTTCGCAGGCAGTAGGATGTAAATTGCATTGATGAAAAATGTACAGTATATTCTTGATGTCCATCCAGATGCAGCAGGAACTGTAGTCAGTGGCAGCTGAACTCGTTGCTGGCAGGACAAGGAGTTTGTGCTTCTGTATGGCATGTAAAAGTTCTAAGAAGTATTAAAATAACCTGTATGTTTTATATCCTCGGTAGCGTGCTGAGATGGAACAAGCTGTGGTCTGAGTGAGTCTGTAGGTACCGGAGAGGAGGTGAGGGAACGGGAGAGGGCAGGGCAGGCAGGTGTCGCGCTAGATGGCGTGTTTCCTCCGGTTCTCATGTCTGACTTTGGAAAAACTTTCAGTGGTCACGTAGTCAGGCTGTCGCATCAGTCATCTTCAATGACTAAGGGGAAAAAAGAAATCTATTATTCTTCTTCCAAGCAGTTAATAAGAGTTTGTGGGGAAATTTTTTCAGAGAACTTTGTTTACTGATTTGCAAAAAATTTGTATTTGTAGGTTAACATATCAGTTGTCAGATGTTACTTATGATGTCTGAAAATACTTGTTGCGTGTTCACTTAGCACAAGGTACATGTGCTAAATATATCAATTTTCTTAGTCTGTAACTATTTAAGTCCATAAATGTTTTTAACAAGGGTAGGTGAGCAAGAAGGTTGAGATATCTAATGTTCAGTGAATAAATAGTTCTTTGATGGAGCTGACAATGTTGGTTTTTAATTCTGCTATATCTCATTTTGAAGAGGATCTTGAACAGCAGTTGTGATACTAAATTTTTACATTACCATTGAATGTTAGTTTTCTAATTGTTAGAAATTTTTTTTTTCTAATGTTGGACCCTTACAAGATTCAGCTTTCTTGCTATATGAACCTGCTGTCTGACAGTGGTGAGCTCAAAAGCAAGATTAATATGGAAATAGCCTGAGCTTTGGTATATTTGTAATCGGTGCCTCTTCCTTATGTAAGGAAGCTATAATTCTTAAATTAACGGTAATGCTGGCACTAGTTTGTATACATGTGATTATACTGGGATAGCCATTTCTACGCTAAAAAATTGAAATACTATTCTAGTACAAGGCAAACCAATGCGATTCGTACAAAAGCTGCGAGAATGCCCATTGTGGATTTGCCTGTGTCAGGATTACTTGGAGTTGCTTATCAGGCATTGTAATGTCGTGTTTTGAAACTACCATACATATCTGGATATCATAAGTCTGCCTTTGTGCCTTTTTTCCTTTAGACTAATGAAATGAAACAATTGAATGTTGATACTCATTTTTGTTCCATAGTGATAAATTCTAACTGCCAATTATAATTAGTAACAGCTACAGATACAGAATGCAGTGATACTTTTCCTCTGACAGCCTTACAAAATTCAGACAATATCTTAGTTTCTTCCTCCTATCTCCAGCCCTAGTTGTAATGTTTTTCTTTACCATTTGCAGTCTGCATTTCACATAATTTATGTTTCTACCTTTTAAAAACCAAAGTCTTATTAAACTGTGACTTAAATCAATATTATTTTGTAACGTGGACATAATTGAATCTTGCAGTAAAACACAAGCAGTTTGCTGATTTGCCATTTTTGATTATCCTATTCATTCATCAGAATGATATCCTTGTTCTTCACTTACCCTAAACAATAGTTACCTTTCCTTTTATCTCAATCCTCTTTCTTGTCTATGCTCCTTAAAAGGAGGAGACTGAATAACGGTACAAGAGAAGTACATGTCCTACCATACTGAAAACTGCAGCACATACAGATGGAAAGGGTTTGTGTGTGTTAGAGAATTGTGGAGGTTGTGAGGCTGCAGAAAGGAAGGATACCACAAGGCAGCTGTACAGGGAATTGCTGCCTGTGTACCTATTTTGACTGCTTGAATTTTTCAGGCTGGAATTGGTGGCACAATGCAAAGAATGGAGATCAGGCTGTGAGAGATGAAATAACTTAAGTCTTGATTTCTCACTACATTTCAAATTCAGTTGCAATTTGGTAGTTCTTTTCAGTTTGGGGGGTTTTTTTTAATGTCTTCAATTGATTGGAGTGGAAGACTATTTCTAACGACTGCTGTAAAGTGCTCTGTATTGTTTGTAGTAACTGCAGACCATTGTGTTCTACTTCAAAGCATAAATATACTAAAACTTAATGGTGCATTTCATATCTCACAGAAGCTCAAAACAATGGCATTACACAAGCTTTAACTCTGGATACATTCATAGTTGTGGTTATTTTTAGACAAATTGTAGCTTGCTTTTAGTAGTAGAACAGATTTTCTTTTTAAAAACACATTTTCTTTGAACTGTCTTTAAAAGAGAAAATGGTCGTCTGCTAGATTTTGTTTCAAAATGCTACCGGAAGCTCTTTAGAGCGTGTTAACTTGCTGTCGCTGTTGAAAGTTATCTAATTTGCTGCGGGGGTTTTTAGCATGTGTTTAAAGGAAAAAAGGGTGGCGAGGGGGAGCGACTTTTATAACTTTGACCAAAAGCTGTGCTGACTTTAGCTCAAACAAGTTACGTATACAGAGACAAGCTAAAAATTGGAGGGCTTTGCTTAAATAACATGGTAGCATGAGATATGAGCGGCACACTCTGTTAGGCTTATCTTCAAAGCTTAAAGATCAGTTGGGCGCATCGTAAAATGTGCGGTCTTGTAAGGAGGAGATAAATACAGAAATATCTGTCTAATTTTAGTGTTTCAACTTTTCCAAGCCTGAGAAGTTATCATGTTTTCAAGCCAACTGAGGTTTATATCATTCTTGTAAAGAAATTAGCTGTGGCATTAAAAGCCTCTGTGCTTGGGACTGTTGAGGCAAAACTCAAGAATTTCTTCTGATGAAGAAACCAAAAGGAATTCCATGGCTGAAAAATTGAAATGTTTTTATGAGCATAGTTGAGGCTCCTTAATGTACACATCAGCATAAATCAGCATAAATCTGTTCTTAGTCTTTGTTGCGTCTGATTTAAACATTTTGAAATGCTTACTATTTTCCATTTAGTCTACCGTAGCCTCATTTTTCTTGTTAAGAAAAGCCATTTTGACAAAAGAGCAGGAGTACTGAAGGTATGGGATTACTTGGGAAGACACTGGTACGTATTGGCAGAACAAGTAACTTTCAATAAACCCTGGTTTACTGGTTTTCCTGAGACCTCATACCTAAAAAAAGGCACTGGAAAGTTTTTCATGTTAGGAAATGGGATCTGCAAAAATTTACTGTATCAATCTATTTGTATGAACCTATGTACTTGTTATCTTCTGAGTATTCAAACGTTTGTTGTGCAGTTACGTAGACTTTTGCCAAGGTTTAGGATTTTGAACAGCCTGAATTTATTGGGCACGTTCAATCTTTTTGTGGAAAGAGCATTGCTAATATACAGGGGAAATACTTGTTTACGGCAGGTCTTGGAATAATGAACCTGAACAAAAAAATGCCTCCAGTCAGTTGGCCCATCACTAGAATCCAAAGATCAGTGTTCTTCTTCACCAGTTGCTTAGTTATAAGAATGGAGTAATCAATCACATTGTCCTTGTGTATTGAATAAAGTAACAAATGAATAATAATTGCAGCAGCCAGTCTGTCAGACGCCACACGAGGAGTAGGTGGTGATCAAGGCACATACCCTTTTGTATAGCGGCTGACAGATTTAAGGGACCATCTCTTTCATAACATGATCTCATAGACCGTGTCCCTTTGCTGTAAATATAGCTTGTTTCAACTTCAAATAGTAGCTTGATAGACGAGAATGTAAGATTCTTGAGGACATGAGTAGAATTTCATCCTCCTTGAAGGCATGGCTGTGACTGTTATGTCAGCTGCTTCATGGCAGGCAGTAAATTGTGAATCAAAAGGCTTTGTGTAGCTGCAGCTTACGTTGGAAGAGGGAAAACCCCCCGACATACATGTTTTTAGGATCATTCCATGTTAAATTACATGTTTATTTGTTGTGACTGCTGTGCCATTTTAATATAGTGAAGGGTGGAGAAGACACTGGGATTTGTAGAAATTGTTTTTCCTTATGCGGTTCCCCTCACCAGTCATAGAAAAGTATGTACCTATTGACACTTGCTGTCAAATTATTTCTGCTCATACTATTTTTCTCCAGATGGCTTTGGCTATAAAAATGTATTCTCTGAGTAAGTTTTTAAAAACGTTGTTTTTAAAGGTTGTTTCAGTTATTCTTTTTTAAGTAAATAGATTAACTAAGATCTTACAGAGAATTTGACTTTCTTTCCAGATACAGTTAAAAAACTTCAGGACCAAAAGCATGACATGGAAAGAGAGATAAAGAATCTTCATAGGAGACTCCGGGTAGGTTAAAACCTAAAAATTCAATAAATTCTGAACTTGGAATTTCATAATACTTGCATGTGAAATTGTGAAAAGGTAATATGATGTAATGCCATTAAAATAGTTATTTCTGAGACACAGGCATGATATGGGAATGTATTTACTAACCAACAAACACTAAAGAATTAACTTCTGAAAAATTCTCATTGTCGCAAAGATGTGGCTTTGGGCTTGGGAGAAAATGTTCCTGTGTCTTCTGATGTATAGTTTAATATTAATTTAATGTTTGCTGCACTTTGAACATTTTCTTTGTTTCTAGAAAAGAAATTCATTACCTTGGAAGTCTAGTTATTTCCAGTAAAACTTCTTCAATTTAACTTGTAATTTAGGTTGTGCCTTAAGCCAGTGATGAGTGCCTTTATCATTCTGTAAATCGTTCCTGTAACAGCATAGGGACACTATGAATAATAAGGATAACTTTTATTTTTAACTTCAAAATTCTTGGTGCTGCTTTCAATTTAAAGTTTTATTTACTTCTAGGAGGAGTCAGCAGAATGGCGTCAGTTCCAGGCTGATCTACAGACTGCAGTGGTTATAGCAAATGATATAAAGTCTGAGGCCCAAGAAGAGATAGGAGACTTGAAGCGTAGATTACATGAAGCTCAGGAGAAAAATGAGAAGCTCACTAAAGAGTTGGAGGAAATAAAGTCACGCAAGTATGCAAAAGAGAACAGGGTTACTGTCCCTTTTGGAGGGGGGTTACAATTTTGGAAATCCAGTGTCTTAACTGTATTGAGGCTCCGGAAGTTTGTAGATTCTCTCACTGTGAGGATCTGTATTTCAACAGGCTGCTTTACACAGGCTTTCAGGGATCAAAATAGGTAAACTCACAAGAAGAGTATTTGTTTTTTTAACTGTATATTTAATCCATCCCAGAATATTCAGCTTGGCACTTTTACAAAACCAGGTTCAAGTGGAGGATTTTGCCCATTTAACAGCTGAACATGTTTTAACTGCCCGCAGTGTGAAAAACAAACAACACTGGCATTTCTGTACCATTGTTAATACTTCCTATTAGCAACCAAGCCTCTTGGTATGGTTAAAAATGCAGCTGGATTTTTCACCTGAGAAGAAACCTTCTTCTAACTCTGCATATATCTTGTCCTGTTTTCTTTCCACTGATAATTGTTTCTGTAAATAATTAGAGATGGTTTGTGTATAAAGATATTTTTAATAAAAACATTTCAAACTGGTGTATTGTGGTTTGAATTAGGTGCTGCATTTATTTAGACACTTAAGTTATGTGTCTCAGAAGTGCTAAAGTCCTTCGAATCCATAGAACAGCAGCATCTTGGACAGCACCACGTGAATCCTGACCACGTTGTCTCTAGGGATGGAATACACATCAGCTTATAATTACAGTAGTAATGTTTGTGGTGTATATACATTAAACAGGTTTTTTTCTACATGGATGGGCATTTTATAGGACATTACACTTAACCCAGCATCCAGCAGGTTATGAGATGGTGGGCATAAAGCATCTTATCTGAAGTAAGATCACCAAACTGAGTAATATGAACAATTCTCGCTAATATATTTCAGCAATAATAATGATGGTTCAATTGCTGCCTGCAAGTGAACCTTTGAGGTTACAGTTGCACTTTTGAAGGCAGAATCAGCTTGCTGATTTTGGTCAGTGTATTCATTATTGTGTATACATAAGTATCTTCTAACATTTGATTCACTGCAGACAAAGAACAAAGAGGCAACTGCATCAGATTCCTTGGAAGTGGTACAGCTGCTGTGTTGGAGGGAAGGTGTCAGGAAAGCCTGTCATGGTGCCTGAAGCAAAAATCAGTCAATGTGTAATTCTTGCAGGCTGTAGAAAATAGGTTGCTCCAAACAAATATTGTCTTGTGAGTGACACTGAATACAGTAAACACCATAAATATTCTATACTAAAAATCTAATATTTTTTAAAAAAGAGATTCATACACTGCCTAAAGATGCATACCAGAAATGTATTCTTACCTCCTTAGTATTCATTCAAATTGTTTTGTTTATGCAGGTGGAAAAAAAATTCTACCCCTCTGAGCTGATTATTTTCATGTGAAAAATTTCCGTTTTTTCCATCCATGTGTACATGTGTGTTTGAGAGACCAGGAGCAGGAGTTAAGGCTTAAATCAAGTATTGATTTTCAGCTGGTGCTTAAGCTGTCTTATAGACAAATAGTAAGAACCTACAGTGATAACTTAGGTGGATAATCTATTTCTAAATTATGGTGGAAAGAAAACTAGGTTAATGCAATGACCAATTTGGACCATAGATTTTCATTTGGCTTCAAATTTGTGTTGATTTTAAGACTTTGCATGTTAAAATGGTTTTTTTTAAATGCCTTAAATGGTCTGCGCGTTGATTTCAGGCAGGAAGAGGAACGTGGTCGAGTGTACAATTACATGAATGCTGTAGAGAGAGATTTGGCAGCTCTGAGACAAGGAATGGGCCTGAGTCGCAGATCGTCCACCTCCTCAGAGCCAACTCCTACTGTAAAAACACTCATCAAGTCATTTGACAGTGCCTCCCAAGGTAATTATTTTCAACCACTGTAGTAGCTGTACCAAGTTACAATTTTGCATATGTTGTCATCCACACTTCTAATGGTTTAGCTAATTCAAATGTAAGTTATTTTATTGGTACTGACTGATAACTTATGGCTGAAACAAACCAACCTAAACTAGATCGCACAACAGACTGTTCACTGCAGTTAAATGCAAGCATCCTTTTTTTGTCTTGTCTGTATTTTTTCTTTACTGTTGCATTACCAATGACTCATATGTTAGATGCTTTGATTCACTGCTCCTGTATATTGGAAATACATAAACACATATTACATAATTATAGCTGGAAGCACAGTTGATTTCAGCCTAACTATTAAAATGTGGACTTAATGTGGCAAATTAAACATTCTAAAAGCCATGTGATAGCTAGAGCAGAGTTTGTTTCTTTTAATAATTTATATGCTTATAGTCCAAATGCTGATGAAAGTTAAAAATAAAGTTCAATGAGCATCACCTATTAAAAGATGTAGGGAGTAATTTCTAAAATGAAAGGGATCTCACTGAGACAATGGACTTCACTGCAATTCTCTGATTGTAGAAACAGGTGCTGTTGTCCTTCTCTATAGATGAGCAGAATAAGGAATACAAGTAATGATTCTGAAATGAGAAACACTTGCATTTTAGCTTTGCCTGCGTATGAGACCTTGTAAGGATTAAAATACTTCCCTTGCCAAGCTTTTTGGCTTTGAATTTCATTTACAATAATGTCACTGTAAGTCTGTGATGTAAAAAGGCTTGGCTGGATATAGACTGTATAGCAAATCTATTTTTAATTGCTTATAACCTGAAAATTTGTTAAGTTATAGAAATACCTCTGCAGTATTTGGCAATTCTGTAAATGATTCTATTTCCACACTTGTTCTCTTTGTTCATAGGTATTTACATTTTTTTTTAACTTTCCTAGCGTTAATTTAGAAGGTTTTTTTAATCCCAAGTAACAAGTGACAGGACAAGAGGAAATGGCCTCAAGTTGTGCCAGGGGAGGTTTAGGCTGGATATTAGGAAAAACTTCTTTACAGAAAGGGTTATCAAGCATTGGAACAGGCTGCCCAGGGAGGTGGTGGAATCGCCATCCCTGGAGGTATTTAAAAGATGGGCAGACGTGGTGCTAAGGGACATGGGTTAGGGGTGGTTTTGGCAGTGTAGATTTATGGTTGAACTCGATGATCTTGAAGGTCTCTTCCAACCCAAGTGATTCTATGAATCTGTTATTGGATAAAGGTGCTTTCTTGCCAGAGTTAGTTTGGTGAAGTGCTAAGTCCCCTCTCCCTTCTTTTAGCCTTTTATTTCAAGCTGTTGTTTGCCTTCTTAGCATTCATGTCTAATCATGCTGTTAAATAATCAGATGATTGATTCACAAACTTGGTATTTGTCTGTTTTCATACATTTCTAAACATGTCATTTGTCTAATCCCCAGATTTCAGGCACTGTCTTTACCTATGTACCGTAGTACCTGTGGACTTTGATTGGAAACTAGAAAGGAGAGGCAGGTGATAATAGGTTTCTTTCTTGTCTTACTGGCAGACCCACGAGCCTGCTACCAGCTCTTTAGTTATCTGGAGATCAGAGGAGTAGTAATGCCATCATTTACATCTGCCAGGGTAATATTATCCTGCACCTTAGCCTTCTCCACCCCCAGTAAACTTATGTTTTCACCATGGATGGTATATGCAAGACAGAAAATGAGAGTAATTACAAAGGAGTAAATGCATAGGCATACTTTAAAATTACTTTGCAGTCAGTTACTAATTGAAATTCTGAAAGTTGTGATCTGGTAAAACTAGTAATGTAAATGCAAGGGGAGAGCTTGCTATAACAGCCAGTCTTCTGTTTCACTGCAAAACAGTCCGATGCTCACGATGGCTTCCTTTCTGTGTTTCTGCTAGTTCCAAGCCCTGCTGCTGCCACAATTCCTCGCACTCCCCTGAGCCCAAGTCCCATGAAAACTCCCCCAGCTGCTGCTGTATCCCCTATGCAGGTAGGTGTTTTATAACTGCACTTAATCCTTCTTTGTAAAAAAGAGAATGTGAAACTACAGGTGGTAATATACAAACATTGTCTGACTTTGTGGGGAAATTATGATAAAATATTGTCTCAAGTAAGTAATTAGTGAAATGTTCAGTCTAACAGAAGAGTCTTTCACTGAGAACCACGTTGTAAATACAAAGTCAGGCGTAATTTGGAAGTTCTTGTTAAATATTCCCAACCCTTGCTATTCCTGTGCTGCTGAGAAGCATGAGAGGAGAACTTTATCTGCATTCCTTAGTTTTTAGAGTTGCTGTTTGTCAGTTCTTAGTCCTGTGCCTGGCACAGGAAAAACAGTAATCCCCTTTGGGCAACAGACTGAGATCTGTGCAGAATCTGTCAGCAATCATCAGTCTAAATGTATCCCATGTTGCACGGGCTTTCAATATCAGACCTGACCAGAGAGGAAAGAAATCCTTCTGAATTGGTTATCTTTGCTCATTTTGTACTCACTGAGAGTTTGGCCAGTTGGCGATTGTACCGTGTATTTTGTCCTGTCCCCTCTGAAGCTTTGTCCGTTTGTTCAGCTGCTGCAGGAGCCTAGGTATGCTAGGATTGCATCATTGGTACCCTGATGCTCAGCTTTGTAGATCACTGCTGGTTTTATTCTCTCACTAGATGCATGAAGTGACTTTTTGGCAAAAGCCAGTAAGTTTAAGGACAAAGCAGATGGAACCAGATTTGCAAAGAAAAATCAAAGAATGTACTATATGTTTTACTCCTTTAATGTCAGTAATTCTCCTGTTGTCTTCAAGATATTACTAACCGGAAGTACCAAAACTTGATTTTTACTGTAGGTCAGCATAATGTTTTGGTAATAAATCCTCTCTGTGTGAACTGAAGAATCTATATCCATATTGGCTTTTAGTGCTCTAGGAACAGTACCTGGAACACACCGTTCTTTTGTGCTCAGACTATTGCAGCTTTGACTAATTTAAGTGAGAATTTCATAAAACAAATAGCCTGAAAGCAGAGAGAAAGAATTAAATGTTTTTGTGAGAGCTTCTGCTACTTCCTGTTGGCTCAGTCACTCCTGACAGCAATTTTCTAAAGCAGTTAAATGCGACAAGTTCTCTGGCAGATGCTTTGTTCCTATTGATCTGTCTTTGTATTTCTGTTTATTTCTATGCTCTTGTAGGAAGAGGCACACTTAATCTTGTGTTCTAAAAGGCTAGACCAGAGCTTTGGCAGACAGAAGACTTTTTGAATCAAGCCTAGGGCTTATTTTACTTTATTTACCTGTAAATTAACCATGAACTGAAGTAACATCTTAAAATAGTGCAAACCTGCTCAGGTTTACAGCTCTTGTGTTGATGTTCTTGATGTGCCAGAATTACTTGAATTTTGAATTCTACTTCTGGTATAGAACCAAGTCAATTACAGCTGGATACTCAGTAGTGGGAAACATTGCCTGAAAAACAAAGGGGAGGGCGTATACATGAAAACAGCTGCTATTGTCTTTTTGAAGATAGGTTGTTTTCTTGAAAATATTTGTAATTATCCAGAAGGAAACTGGGTTTTGTGATTTCAATTATGTAAATTGCACTTAAACAATATGTTTCTGCTCAAGAGAGAAGGGGGTTCAAAACCAGTTTTCATCATCTTTTCCTTTTCTTTTTTTTCATATTACTGCCTTTTTTTATACTGTTGTATTTATGCAACTTCTGTATATTTTTTTTGCCTGTAGCTTTTACTCTCTTTCAATTAAAACACCGAGATTTTAATAAGTGTCTATGTGAGTTGACCTATTGGCTTCCACCTTATAGAATTCATCCATGGTTTAAGATCTTGAGTAAAGGTGGGAGAGTTGATCTCTCTGTGGGTGTTACAGCACTTATTAATCTCAGTTGCTTTTACATGCTGTCACAGGGGAAATATTTACAAGGGCACCTACTGAGAAACTGGCATAATTTTGATACTATGGTAAGATGGATTGGTTGCAAAAAAGATCCTCCAAGTACAGATACATCAACATGTGCCCTCTGAATTATGTGTATCACTTCATTTTTGTGTCCACTGTGTCATGAATTTCCTGGTCTTGGCTTTGTTTGTTTTTCTTTACAGTGATATGTGTATGTATAAGGAGATCCATTCTTGGATACATTTTTCCAGCTGAAAACAAACAAACAAAACTCTAGCTTCAGGTCCAAGCCCGCAGCAGAGCATAGCTGTTATTTAGCATAGTGCTTAGCAATACTGCAAGACAGTTTAGGGAAAAGAGGTTCAAAGAGAATGCTCTTCAGAATGCAAAAACATCCCTGCTGGGTTAGTCCAAAGCTTAGCTGGTCTGCTGTGACCAGCTGTCACCACTGAGAGCGACCAAGGCAGATGCCTGGGAAGGAAGAACAGGACAAGGAAGTGCATCTGCTACTTTCCCTGACTACTTTCTTTTTCTGTTTCATAGCTGGAGGACTCTCTGAAGCAGGCGTGGTTTCAGATTCTCTGGTCACCATTAAATGTCCTGCTTTGCTTTGAGCATAGAAGCTTTTAGGCTCCAAGTAATTCAGTGTCAGACTTCCTTATCTTAACTACTTAATATGTGAGTACGTACAAGTACATACTGAAGCGTAAAGCAATGAGGAGTAGTTCCTGGTAGTGGTTTAAGGTCATGTTTCCTTCCCCAGCCAGCAACAGATGCAAGATGAAGAGTCAGAAGCAAAATATTTGGAGTTTCAGGGATTAGTTCATCCTGCCATAGTTCTGCCTCAAATTTGAAGTGCCAGGTGTTTGTTGTCTTTTACTCTTTATTGTCTGGCTTTTGTGCTGGTTCCTTGTCTGGAATTGTTACTCATCTTACACAAAACAAACAAACAAAACCAAAAAACCTGAGAAGTGTCATAGGTAGCCAGAAGAAACTTTATCTTCAAATTAGGAGTGGCTGTGAGAAAGTAACTGTTTATCTTAGCATCTTTAACTTTATCTGTTACTCTAATTATGTTATGTAAACAAACATGTAGGTTACTAAAAATGTAGGTTACTACATAAAAATATGTTATGTAACTCTGTGAACAATTTTCTTTATAAAGCCCATCAAAAGTAGTACTTAAAGTTTCTAGCATTTTCTCCTGCTAGGCCTCAATGTAGGATGAAGAGGAGGATCACAGATTGCAAAGCATCTTTAGTAATTTCTGTTCCATTAGTAGCCTTCATGAATAGCCTCAACAGCACCTGATTCCTCCAAACTTTTGAGCCTTTCAATTAGTGTTGAGGAGTTTGAACACTGGTATAAATGACAAATGGTGTTTAGCAGTTAAGCAAGTTTTAGGCTGTATTTCTAGCTGAAGAAAAAAGTTATTTATAAAGGGATTGGTAGGATCTATACATGTTTGATTGCTCATTAGATGTTTTGTTTTCTAAGTGAAATGAAGAATGGCTGATCTGCAAATTCAGCAAAAGCTCAGGCAAGCGGAAAAGTTGCTAACACTTGTAAAATGTTTCAGGAAAAATTCTCCAAGAGACTCGTGCACGAGTACTATATAGTTACTGCCAAGCGGAACTAGATAAGCATTAGTTGATTAATTTTCTTCTAATTTGCTGTGTATTAGTCACCACGTTACTACTGGTAGTTGTAATAGTAAGATATGTAATATGGAACTAGCAACAGTGAAAGTAAGACCTGCCTGCAGTGTCAACAGGAGCAAAAAGACAAACTGTTTATTTTATAACAAGCAGTACACAGCAAGTTATCAGTTGAGCAATATGACCACTTTCTGCCAATATCCATAAAGGATGTTTGGTTTTAAGTGATATTTGAAAGCTGAGAAAGTGATCAAGGTATCAGTACTGTGCCTGTTCTGTACGTACCTTTATTTCCTGGCTGAAGTTCTGTACTACACTGTCTTTGTAATAACAGTCCTAAAGCTTGACAAAATGACAAGTTTTGCCCACATTGTCTAACTCTATTATAGTGGTTTCCTTTTTAGGGGAGAGGATCTAACTTTGATTATGTCCTTGCCTTTTATTAAAAAGAAAAAATAATTCCTGAGTGGGTGAAGTTTAAAGCTAATGCAAGTTTGAAATACCAGTTCTTATGGGGAGCTGTTGTAGGCACTTCTGCACATAGCTCACAAATGCAGTTACTATCATCTGCATGTTTAAAGGAATAATCTCAGTGTACATGCAGGACTTTTGAGATACAGAGGGATGACATTCTTCATACTGTATTTTGGAGTTAGGTTCTTAGACGGTTGCCAGTTGTTTTCTCCATTTAATTTCTAGCACTAGCCCAGAAGCATAACTATTTTAACTCTAAATGGTGAATAAGTAGCCCTGTGATCCTGCCTGTGTTACAGGATGCTGCAAAGCATATATTATTAAGTTTTTTAAATCACAATTTTGAATTTGTCTGTCTTGCATGCATGATTTGGCATGAGAAACATCTGACCTTTATTATCTTATGAAGATAAGGCTCATTTAACCTTCTCATCTACTCTTTGTCCAGACACAGCTGAAGGAATTTTCAGGATGCACACATTACTGGACTGATTGTGATTAAATATGGGAATCTAATAGAAAGGACAGGGTGAATAAAGAATATACTATAATTTGCAATAGGCTCTTTGAAATGATTTATTTAAAATTAAAAAAAAAGTAGATGGTCTTCCCTGAGTTTTCAGCAACTGAATATGAGTTCCAGTAAGTGTAATTATTGCAGTGTACAGTTAATTTTTGTGATATTAAAATGCTTGTTTCAGTGCTATCCAGTGCTTAACTATTGTGTGCAAGACTTAATACATCTGTGATAATGTATGTACACTTCAGGCTGATAGAAGCCATGCGGTCCTAAATATTTTACATAAAACTTGAAAAAGATCATTTCGCAGCTTGTTTAGAGCAGAAGAGAAACTACAGTGACCTTAGAAAGAAAAAATAATTGTATTTTTATTTCATTATGTATTTGAAAATACTTAACAAAACATCTTTCTTCAGTTGTTCACAGACGGTCTCAGTTAAATAGGTGGTAACAAAAGATGTTGACATTCTTAATAAAAAGTAGTTTTTTCAGTAAGGTTTTTCTTAGCAAAACGGGTATTTCGTGTCACTACACCCAATACACTGTTATCCTTATTTTCCAGTAAAAGCTACAAAGCTGTAAAGGCATATGTTAAGAAGACAAATCAAGCACTGAAATCTTGGCTACATATAGGAGATTGTATTAGTTTAAATAAACACATCAAGTTTAACCAGAACAGGCTTGTGCAAATGAAATATAAATGAACATCAAAATTACTACAAAAGCTGCAAGAGAATTTACAACCTTAATTTGCAACATTGGTTTGAGGAACAGGTTTAAGTTTGAAGAAGTGAATGTTACAATATCAATGCATAGTGTGTGTATAGACAGACATTCAGTTTGACAAAAGCAACAGGTAAAGAGGACAGTCCCTTTTCCACCAAGTATTTTTAAAGGTTCTTTTTTTTTTTAGTTATTTTAAATCAGTGATAATGTCATATCTGAGTTTATAAAATAGATTCTGCAATTCCATATTTGTTTTTTACCTTCAGATTATGTTTGACACAAGTATTTCTCCATTTCAGAGGCATTCTATAAGTGGACCAATCTCAGCTTCCAAACCTCTTGCTACGCTGACAGACAAAAGACCAAGCTATGCTGAAATCCCTGTTCAAGGTACTGATTCAAGTTCATTTAAGCTTTATTTTTAGCAATGCTATTAATACTTTTTTATTTTATATTGTTTAGTATCCAAATTATTATCATATTATATACTTTTTATTACTATAACATTTTCATAGAATCACAGCATATTTCAAGTTTTTGTTACTTGTGTTTTATCACACGTAGTGGCATATCTTAAAGACAGTTTTTCAACAAAACCATGATTGCATCCTGATAACTCGATATTATTCTGACAATTTCTAATGTGTGCATAAACTGAGATCACTTGCAAAATCAAGACAAGATGATTTCAGGCACATGCCTTGCAGCTGTCTTCCAGATATTAGAAATACGTACCTCTGGGGCTACATTATGTATTGTGTGGTCAGGGCTTTTCCCTCTCCCCCCAAAATTAAACAAGGATGGTGGTTGGCATTGAATTGCTTGTGAATAACAAAATATAAACTTTAATAAGTATTGAATCTTCAGGAGCCAGATGAAGAAATTGAATGGAATTAAATTGAGTGTTGATTTATCTGTTTCCCAATATTTCCCTGTTCTGCGAACTTTGTTTTGTCTCTCAAAACACTGTTCACAATGTGCTCTTCCTGTGAGAATGAATGGCTATCATGTGTTGGGTGTAGCTCTCTGATTTATGCTTGCTTTAGGGTGGATTTTTGGTAGATGTTTCTCAAGATAATCCCCATATGACTCCAGGCTGAATATTTCCTCTGAATTTGGTATTCGTGAGCTCTGATGCTTTTTCTAAAGGGTTGGTTGTTTTGGTTTGGGTGGGTTTTTTTTGGTTTTTTTTTTGTAGCACTTCATAATAGTCTGTGCCAGATTTCCTTCTTGCTTTTGTTGAATGCATATTGAGGTTATTTGTACAATGCAGCTGGAGTTCTAATTTTAGAAACTTGGATATTTTTAGGAATATTGAAATGCCTTTCCAAGAAGATAGTTCATGATTCTTTAATTGTTAGAGAGTTCATGGGTAGACATAAGCTTAAACACAAAACGAGTGGTGTGCTTTATATAGTTTTTGTGTTTTCATTACGGTCAGTTAATGCAGGAGCAGGACTGCATTCAAATAGAGAATGTGCCAGAGGGAATTCCTGTTTACAACGATATGTATTTTTAAAGTGTCTCTGTAGCAATGTAAGTTTCTCATGTCATGTTTTCAACTAATGAATGGGATCTCACTTTTTTTAATCCTCATTCTTCATTTTCATGGGTTTTTGTATTCAGATTAGTGCATTCTAAGTGTTTCTACATAGGAGGAAGTAAACCTTTTGTTTACAGTCTAAAGGTTTTATTTGAAGGAATATTTCTTTGGTAACAGGAAATAGTTTTGATTTGATGCTACAGAAAATGAATTTTGTTGTAGTTTGATTTTACTCGTTGGCAGTAGGCTACCGTTTCCCCACAACATGTAAAGGCACATTTTTGATTCTACTGCATAGGGGAGGGAAAAAACCCCACATGTTCTTATTTAAAAAAAAAAATTAAAAAACCCAACAAGCCAAAGAATGAAAAAAAAGTCACGAGGGACAAAGCAATCTGTTTACCAATTGACATTGTGAATGGCATATAGAATATTTTTGGCCATGTGCTAAGTGGGGATTCCTTGCTCAGCCTTTTGGTTTAACAACTCATTTTTTATAGACCAGGGCACGTGGCTTAGTAAGAGGCCTTAGGGAAAAAGGATTAAGAAGGTCATGATGTATTTCTAGTGATCTTTATTAGTAATGAGCAACTTTAGGCCTTCTCTTTCATGCTGATAAAATCGGTTGCTCTCACTAAACAGCCAAACTCAGGCACTGGTAGATAATATTCATGACTCATACTTAAATGTTTTACATTTAACTGGAATCTTTGTTAATGATGTTCTCTCTTCTTATTTTTTTGTCCAGAACATTTGTTGAGAACATCTTCTACAAGCAGGCCAGCATCTTTGCCAAGAGTACCCGCGATGGAAAGTGCCAAATCTATTTCTGGTAATATCTTTTTTACATTATTAGTAAAATCAGAAAATCTCATTTCAATACTCTACTTACAGATATACTTTATTTTTTCAAGTGAAAACTTTGGTCTTCAGACCATCAAGCTCTTGCCAAAAAAACTCTATTTGTATATTTGGAATAGCTTATTTTTCAGTCTTCAAGATTTCTTTTGAAATATTTGGGGAAAGAAACTAAAGTCCAATGCTAAAATGATATTCCCTTTTATTGCATCAAATGGAACTGAATAGATTTTTTTTTTAATTGCTCGTCTCCTTATTATTGCATGTATGACTTGTACCAGCATACCAGATGGATGAGTATGAATCATGCATGTAACAGTTGACTTTGTGCCTGGCAAGATCATGGAGCAGATCCTCTTGGAAACTTTGCTAAGGCACATGCAAAATAAGGAGGTGATCAGTGGCAGCCAACATGGCTTCACCAAGGGCAGGTCATGCCTGACAAGTTAGGTGGCCTTCTACAACAGGGTTACACCGTTGGTGGGTAAGGGGAGAGCAACAGAGGTCATCTGCCTGGATTTCTGCAAAGCGTTTGACACTATCCCACATGACATCCTGGTCTCTAAGTTGGAGAGACGTGGATTTGATGGATGGATGACTAGGTGTTTAAGGAACTGGATGGGTTGCTGCACTCAGAGGTTGTGGTCAATGACTTGATGGCTAAGTGGAAACCAGTGATGAGTGGTGTTCCTCAGTGGGTCAGGATTGGGACTGGTGCTGTTCAACATCTTTGGTGACGTGTACAGTGGGATTGTGTGAACCCTCAGCAGATTTACTGATGACACCAAGCTCTGTGGTGCAGTTGACACGCTGGAGGGAAGGGATGCCATCCAGAAAGACCTGGACAGGCTTGAGAGGTGGGCCTGTGCCAACCTCATGAAGTTCAACAAGGCCAAGTGCAATGTCCTGCATGTGGGTCAGATACAGGCTGGGTGGAGAACGGGTTGAGAACAGCCCTGAGGAGAAGGACTTGGGGGCACTAGGGGATGAGAAGCTCATCATGAGTTGGCAATGTACCCTCACAGCCCAGAAGGCCAACCGCATCCTTGGCTGCATTGAAAGCGGTGTGGCCACCAGGGCAAGGAAGGGGATTCTGCCCCTCTGCTCCACTCTTATGAGACCCGACCTGGAGTACTGCGTTCAGCTCTGGAACCTTTGACGTAAGAAGGACATGGACCTTTTGGAGTGAGTCCAGAGGACGCCATGAAGACGATCAGAGGGCTGGAGCACCTCTGCTGTGAGGACAGGCTGAGAGAGTTGGGGTTGTTCAGCCTGAAGAGAAGGCTCCAGGGAGACCTTATAGCCCTTTCCAGTATCTGAAGGGGGCCTACAAGAAAACCGGAGAGGAACTATTTACAAGGGCATGTAGTGATAGGATGAGGGCAGTGGCTTCAAGCTGAAAGAAGGGAGATTTAGATTAGATATAGAATTCTTTATAGATAAAGAAATTCTTTACTGTGAGAGTAGTGAGGTACTGGATCAGGTTGCCCAGAGAAGCTGTGGTAGCCCCATCCCTGGAAGTGGTCAAGGCCAGGTTGGATGGGGCTTTGAGCAACCAGGTCTATTGGGAGGTGTCCCTGCCCAGTGCAGGGGGTTGAAACTAGATGATCTTTAAGATCCCTTCCAGCTCTACCCCTTCTATGATTCTGTGTCATCTTTCCTTGTATTGAAAAAAATTTCGGTGTGCAAGATACATGTGAGGAAGGAAACTGTTTCTGGCTGTTACTTTTTACTGTTTGAATGTAGGATTATTTTAAGTGAATGAGGCAGAGAAGCGCATTATTCGTCTCTAATTAAACAACTCTTTTTTTTTTTTTTTTGGTGGAAAGAATTCTTTTCAATGGTTTAAAATAGGATGATTGTTCTTTTTAGGCAACAAAGGCATCATTATACATTATCTAATGCATATAAATATTTTTGTGTATTACCTAGCAAAATTTCTATCCATTCTGTAGGACAAAAGCGTGTTTGCAGTGAATCATTTTTAAATAGTCCATTTTGTGACTGACATAACCTACAAATATTTTTCAGTATTACTCATAGTCGTTGCTGCACATCTGATGTTAACTTTGGGTTTTTAAAAAATAGAGTTGCTAAAGAGACATTTATGTAGAGTGTTAGTATACTATCAAGCTGACATCTGTCAGCAGGGGCTTCTAAAACCAAGTCTTTAAGATTTATAGTACAAATAGTGTGACACTGAAAATGGTACTTTCTGTGAACTAGGCAGAACTAATTTGAGAGAATTATTTTTAAAAACACCTATGTTTGAGTAAATGGTTTCAAGAAGAAAATGTGGTTTAGTTCATTTTGATTTCTCCTAAAAAAAAAAAATCCACCCAAAAGTGTTGTTTTCCCAACTTCTTGTGTCTAGTATTTATAAATTAATGTACTTGCCCCAAGTCATCACAAAGTAAGTCTCTGATATATGTGGATAGTTACATCTTTGATTCAACCAAACATAAACAATGGTGACTATTTAGGTATAAAAGGCAAACCTTATACTTTTCACTGAGAACTGTCCCACGTAGAGAAAACAACCATTCCAAATTTGGTTTAACAGAGTATAATGCTTGTGCTTTCGCTTGAAAGAAAAAAATGTTTGTCCTTTAATAAAATGAAGCAAGCTCTGTGGAATGTGGGTGAATGGTCTCAGGTCACTCTTTGATTTACTTGCTGATGATACTTCGTTAACGTCCAGAGCATCACATACATGCCAATTCTTGATTAAAATTAAGCGGAAATAAAGCAGCTGTCATCTTTAAACTGGTTTGGGTTTGATTTTATGTTTGGTTTTTTTAACTAGTTGAAGCTTAGCAATGTAACTACATGGACCAGAGAAAAATTAAATGGATTGGTGTTAAAATTCCTTCTCATTCATAAAATCCTTCAAATGGAAGTACTGATATTCCATTAAGATACATTCATCAAATTTTCTTTGCTTCAAGGTATGGGGTTGATCATAAACGTTGGTAGTACAGTCTAAATCCTAAGTGGGAAATACCAAGAAAAATGTTGAAACCTCGTATTGTATATGAATTTTCATGCATGGCTTCTTAACTAATGCTTGTCAGAGAGCAAGAATGAGTTTGAAAGGTCTTATGTTTGCAAATTATAAATATATGGGCATTTTCCCACTTAGTCTCTCGAAGAAGTAGTGAAGAAATGAAACGGGATATCAGTGCACCTGAAGGAGCATCTCCAGCATCTCTCATGGCAATGGGTACCACCTCACCACAGCTGTCACTCTCATCTTCTCCTACAGCATCAGTCACCCCTACAACCAGAAGTCGAATAAGGTAAAACCCCTTTTTTGTGGTGCACTGAAATGTGTTAATTTCATAGCTATCTGTCTGCATATATCTATATATAATACTGGCACTAAGACTGCAGACTCTACTGCCAGTCATACAATAACGATCTTCAGTAATCTGAGAGCTTCAGAAAGTGTTTTCCAGAGCTTACTATATGTTTTTAAAGTTAGACCAGTAATTAGGCTGTTTAGAGCTTACAAGGCTAATACCAAAACTTTATGCTCCACTAGAAAACCAAGCTAAGTCATGTCACTAAATAATAGCTTTATATCAATTTGAAATACCATGAAGCCAAATGCAAGAAAAAAGCTTATGTTATGGCATGTTGAACAAATCTTTCAGAGTGGCTTGGACCCAGGGAGACCGTGTGATAAATCTTAACTTCTGTAATCATAGCTGAAGACAAAAAGCGGCATGACTAGGTCTTAATTCCAGACACAGCCAAGTCCTCTGAATAGCCGTGAGTGAATAGGCCTGCGTTATTTGTCCCACAGATGAAATCATAATGCAAGTCTAAGTAACAAATGGCCAGGTAATCCCCTTTCATTAGTAAGATAAAAAGATAAGTCTGTGATACATTACAAACTTCTCCTTTCTGTAGTATTATCAGTCAAAGGACTTCAAAGTATTTAAGCCTCATGTTATGCAAGTGAAGGATGCACTTAGCCCTGCTTTGTAGATTGGGAAACTGGCAGACAAAGGTTAAATGACTTTCTTGAGACCATTTAACACAGGGATTCCTGACAAATCTTTTGTACAGCAGAAATATTAAACCCTTAATGTTCTGAGACATGTGCAATATGTAATAATTACATTATAAAATTGTGAAGTTACGTACAGGTGTGGGTGCTATTGAAAATGATTTCCCTGAAATCAGCAGAGTGACGCCTCAGTGCTGCTCTCACTGGGCAGAAGAGTTTGGCTCTGTGGGTGCTTTACCAGCAGCAATCAATATTGTGTGTGTTAGCGCATAAATTTAGACCAAGTACATCCAGAAATAAATAATAATAATACAATAATAAATAAAAAAAGAAGACTAAACCACCTATCTATGAACTTTGAACCGGTAATGTATAAGATTGCATTGATGGCAGCCTGCAGACTGTTGCAAATAGCGTGGCGTTTCATGGTAAAATTGTACAGTTATATTTATGATGTCGTTACTCTGCTGCCCGACCATTGACTGCAATGCTAAGCACTACAGGAAGACTTGCCAGAGGAAGCTGCAGCAGTGGGTGTGTGGTGATGAGCACACTCTTTGGAACAGTCCTCAGAATGTCTCTGCTGGACTTCAGTTTGTTACGTGATCAGGTTCTCTTTTTTCCCCTACCTTTTCCTGAAAGTTGTTGTAAAATAAACAGCTATTGCTACAGTTCACTAAAATACTTGCAGTTTACTGATCCCTGTTCTGGTTGAAACTTCACTGGTTCTTTGATTTGGAATACAGTTGACCTAATATACTAACTTGTAAGATTTATATGCCAAACCATTTCTCATTGTCTCCGTACAACTTACGCTAATTTATTTTCTTCAGCAATGTTTTCCTAACTGTGAGAACCTGATAGAAACCATGTGCTCTTACAGGAATTTGAGAACAGGCTGTACAGCTCCCTCATGGCTAAACAGTATGTTTAGCATAAAGAGAGGGAGCCTTTAATTTGAGTTCTCATAAGTTGCCCCAAATCTCTGTTCTAAAGTTCTCATCAAATTGCATAATCTTCATAGTAAATTTAATATACAATCCCATTATTATTTGTTTCAATCACTGATGAAAAAATACACCAGTTTGGCTTGTTAAAATATGTACTGATTTAAGAATCGAAGTACAGAATTTCTTGAAGCATCATTCTGGCTATGTGGTACCTATGAAGTTTAGATACAGTAACCTATTCAGATAATTTCTTTTGTATTTAAAATACATAATTAAAATTTAAAATAACCTATTTAGATAATTTCTTGCATATTTAAAATACAAAATTAGCAACTCCCTTGTCATGATAAATCTCTCTGAAGTTAACAGTTAGGTTTGAAGGCTCATCCTGCTATCTTTCATGCTCAAAGGCACTTACTGTTTCTCGGTTATTGTTCTGTTCTCCATTTATTTTCATGGATTTTTCAAATGCCAACACTGATATCTCTTTCTAAGCAACTTTGAGATCTCTCCATCTGTATTTCAGTGAAGACTGGCCAAGCAAATTGCAGTACATATGCTTAAGATTAGGGCCTTAGAACAGGCCCTAATTCATTGTATGTTGGCACATGTTCTCTTCTTTTATGAGTTGAGTAATGGATGCTGATAGGTGGAACATACTCTGGTGTTCCGTTGGTAGCACACATGCATGAGGAAGTCCACATTCCCTGGATGCTTTCTTTTCCCCTAGCAGGACCTGGAGAATTGCTACCTTTCAATCTGTAGCAGAGAATCCTCTGAAAATACCATGTGTTTCCACATTCCGCCCCTCTTTCCAGTCACCAAATGGATTGTAAATAGCAAAGAGTTGAATGTTTGAGAGTGAATGCGTACAATCTATATGTCTTTTTGGAAATATCCAAAAGGAGTAGCTTAGGGTATCATCTTTGTCGATGTTGTGAGAATCTTGCTTACATCTGCATAGAAGTCTCTAAAAAATGGCAGATAGGGGAAATCTTTGCAGTATGGATTTGCTGATAGTTACCTTATTTTAACTTTCCAAATGGAAATTATTAAAAATAAGAACGCCTGCTGGGACACTTAGTTCAGTAACTATGCTCCATTCTTGTGTAATACTTAGTCTTTTTGTCAGAGACTGTTCACTACACTATCTGTTGAAATACTGAATCATGTAACCAGGCCACTATGAAAGTATGAACCACTATAATATATATTCTTTTAATTGTAGCACTCATCTCTGTAAGCCTGGTAAAGAGATGTAATGTAAGACTCGTGAAAAACTTGCCAACCTGGACATGTTCGTTCTTTTCTTGCCCAATCTTTCCTTAAAGAAAAAATTACTTAAGATAGCTTGGCAGACTGGAAGTGAAATTAATTGATAGCTTTTATTGGTAAATGAACATTCTTATTTGAAAAAAACCGAATCATTATTGTGCCAGTATATCGAATGGAAGATCAGACTAGTTAGATCTCCCCTCTCTTTTTTTAAGAACTCCAGATCTCGGGCAAATGTTCTGTTAATAATGGCATGCTGCTAATGTGCAAACTTGCTGTTTCAAGGTGACATTTGTAATCAGCCATGAGACGCAAAAGAGATAGCATCAGTTTATTCTCTTTCTAAATACAAAATAAAGTCACTTGAGTTAGCTTAATGGTTCAAACTGGAACTTACCATGCTGTGAGTTTAATTTTCTGAACTGCTAGGAAAAAATCATTGAGATTGGAAGACCTAGGAAAAAAAAGTTTAATTTAAAGGAAAATGAAAGATGATTTACTAAGGAAATAATTACTCCAAAATAACTCTTAAGCCTCTGCAGGTATTTCTGTGTATTCTGTTTTTCAGTCAGTAGTGCTGTACGCCACTACTTTCACTGTGACAATAAGTTGCCCTTTTTTAAGCTTTTACAATAGTATTTCTGTTGCAAAATACATGTTACAAGCTCTAAGTTGCCATTCTGCCTTGTTCCTAGGGAAGAGAGGAAAGATCCCTTGTCTGCTCTAGCAAGAGAATATGGAGGATCCAAGAGAAATGCCTTGCTGAAGTGGTGCCAGAAAAAAACAGAAGGCTATCAGGTAACTGCAGAGCTGTTTAAAGTAGCATACTTCTAGCTGCAATGTATCAGAATCTGCCAATGGCATAAACCAGGCTGCTCCACAGTTGACTGCATAGATTGCAATGGCACTGGTATGTACTGTACTCTCTTCTTGGAACACATGCTACAAGTCCTAACCTAACTAACATTAATAGCTCTTTAGTCACTTTGCTTCATGTTGGTAGTAGGTTTTTTTTTTTTCTTAAGGGGGCAGCTGACCTCCTATTGTGGCACTTTAAAACAGCCTTTTACAGATTGCACTTTTGAAACTGTAACTGAAACTTTAGCAACTTAAGGTTTAAATTAATGTTTCCCAAATTCAATTAGAATACTGTTTCTCGGATTTCAGAGATATTTTTTTGATAGGTAATTAGTGTAGTTTTATTTGGATCTTTCAAAGTGCTCCCATTTAGTCTCTATTTACGGACAGTTTGTTTTGCAAAGGTTGCATTGTCTTGCATTTTGAACTTGGCTTTCTACTTTGGTTCCAGACTTTTTTTTTCAGTTAGTCCAAATGTTATCAGAAGCTAAAAGAGCTAACGAGATAACTATCCAGAGGTCTCCTGATTACATTATTTTTTCAAAAGAATAGTGGCTTCAGCAAACTAAACCAGGATGTTAATAGTCCGACCATGATGTATTTGTTTGGTTAACTTGTATTGAAAGTGTTTGGAGTTCCCAACACAGTCATCAGTTTAAGAACTTTACTCTTTCCATGACTTGAGACTCACAATGCAGGAGGAAGTTGAAAGCCACATAACAGGATGATCGCCCATCCATAGGAAAAGTCGTCTTTCAGTACAATGGACAGGCTTGTGATATAAGCCCTCCCCCCTCTTCCTGTGGCACGTCTAGTACTAAACTGTGCTATTTCCGAGGATAAGCTTCTTTGTGGAAAGAGCCTTTCTCCTTCCCCACATTTTAAAAAAGGCAGGATGTTATATTTCTGTATAAATCCTCTAAAACTGAATGCAAAAATATTTTCCCATATTGTCTTGAAATGAAAGATTAATTTGGCAGCTTCCTTATCTGGTTAGGAAAAGTAATAGAAAGTATTCCAAAACTTTCTATAATTTTGTGCACATGTAAAAGAATGCTTTTGCTTATATAGATTGCTGCTTGTAATTACTTGAGTTTTATAAACACTAGTAGAATAGGTTTTAAGACTTACTGTACTTGCTTCAACAAGTGTAATATGGTTTTCTGCTTGTGTTGCTACTGAGAAACCATAGCATATAGCATCTGTAGAACCAATGCATGCCTTCTTTGGAAAGAGTAAGATAATATCAGGAGGTTATATTAAGTTAGTTTTTTGAGAGGAATGTCTTTTGCTTTAGGCACACTCATTTTTCATTTCTTTGTTGGACAGAATTTGATTATTTTCAGCATCCCCTGAAATTCAGTTCTGGTTGAACAGCATGTTAGTGGTGCTGTAATGTTTTAAACATATCTGGCATTGTATTCATTGTGAATTGGACTTATTCGGCTTTCTAGCATCTCAACATTATCAATACCAGATAAGGATCTTTTTTTTTTTTCCTTTTTTTTTTTAAGCTTTACTTGGTTTTAATTTTATTTTAAAACTATGTGGATTCAAAACTGACAAGCAGTAAACAAGTATCAGAATAATGAACATCTCCCTTCCTCATTCAATCCTACTTAAGGTATTCTAGTGCTCTTTCTCCTTCCCTGTCACCCAAATATTGAGGGGTACCTTTTCTTACCTCCAGCTCCTCCTAGTGTCTTAAGCTCTGCCACAGTTCCCTTTTGTCCCCAGCGTTTCCCATCATTATAACTTCTGCTTTTCTTCTATACCACCATTTGCTTGTGTTTGGCTTGGCATCTGGGCAAGAGCCAGCACGTGCTTTTTAGAGCTACCTGCGCGCTGACCGACCGGCTGCCTGCTGACTCTGAGCTGCTGCGTGAGCCACACAGAGCAAAGGAGTCCTAAATACCCCAGCCTTTTCCTCTGTGGGAACAGCAGTAGGTCCAATTTCTATCCTGTTGCCAAGTCAATGTTAGCTATTATTTATTTAGTTACAAATATAAGAGGTTAAAGGAAAAATACTTGCAAATTGAGTCTGTAACAAGTTCTGAAATGACCTGGAAGAGTTTAACCATGATTTGTAAACAAGGAAAAGAAAAAGAAAGTCTTAGAAGGTTTTTGTTTCAGAATAATTCTTTTTGTTAATTTTGTCCTATTCGTATTATATCAACTTGTTTCTAATGCAAATCTAATTAAACTACCAATATTCAAGGAAAACCCAGCCCTGTAAGCCAGTATTTTTCAAGAACATCTTTGCCAACAGACAAATAATGTTTACTTCTTCATCAGTTGCCAACAACAATCACACTTTTGGTCTTGTTTCCTCCCTCTTGCCTGGAGGTGATGTCTCACAGCTGTAATTTTTTATGCGTACGTGTGTGAAGTATTTATAGAAAATTATTTCAGTTGCTGGTGTTTCATACAGAAGATGGAACCATGCACATTGAATTAAAGCCCCATTTCTAACAGAGCCATGTTTACTCCTGGCATTGCTTTACCTTTCATTTCTGGGATTATTTTTTGCACTGGATATTGGTTAATAGTTGAATTTCTGGTTTATACATGGACTAATAGGTAGTAATGACACAAATAGCCAGATACAAATCTTAATTTCAGAAATGTTGTTTAAAGTGTACAGAGTTATAGGTGAGCTGCCCATGGCTTAAAATGTTAAAAACAAGGTATGATGTAGTTGGCTTACCCTTACTAATGAGCAGTGGCATGTGATTGTACGTTGTTTTCTTTGTAGGTCAGCTGTAGTTCTTGAGCTGCTTTTTATTCCATGTGTTGAAAATAGAAAAGACAAAAAAAAACCCCAAACCCCACCACACCAAGGTCTGTAGTGCTTCACAGAGAGAAGGTTTCCTTTATTCACAAGGTACTTGTGGAGAATACAGTACAGCTTAATTGCTTGGTGCAACTATTTTTTTTTTTTTGTCTGCTCGAGTAATGTTGTTTGCAAGCAGAATTTCTCCTTGAAGCTTCGGTTTGGAGAATGGTGATCTGCAGAAGGTCATTGCAGAACTAAGAGCAGTCAGGTTCTGTATTAACTTCCATCTAGAGCCTGTTCAGTCTAGATGGTATTGCGCTCACTAAGTTACTGAGCTTAATTATATTCAGGTCTGAACAGATCCCAAAGCCATGAAAGAGGAGAGTTGCTTTCTTAAGGGATTTTTTTTTTTTGAAGTATTTAGATAAAGGAGGAGCAAAACACCTTCAGTTTTCAAAGGAACGGGCAGAAAATACTTGAACTTTGATCACGTGTTTGCTTTGCATGGGATCTGACATACTGATTCAGAATACAGTGCCATGCGCAGCATTTTCCAGAGAGAAGAGAATCCTCCTGGCTCCTCTAAAATATGTGCAGTGTCATAAAACTGTCCTAAATTCCAGTTATCTTCAAAGCATAAAGTAATCCTGTCCAGCTGTTATGGTGCATTTACCCTAGCTGGAACACAGCTACTTTCATTTTGAATACATGGCTAATAAAAGTCCGAAAAAGGATGTGAGCATGCATATTTCATGTTAAGAAGGGACCAATAAACAGGATACACGTATCCTCACTCATTCTTACCTATGGCAATATTTCAATTTATTTTCCATTTTTTGTCAGCATTCTGAGAGATAATTCACTTCCAGAAGTCTGACACCAAAACAGCGATTGTCACAAGATAGCAGCAAGAATAGACTAGATATTTTTTTTTAACCTTTCTTTAAGCTTTCCACATTCCCTAATTACAGATAGACTGGAAGACCTCCTTAACATAGCCTTGTAGTACCTATCCTCTAATTCATGCAATTCTGCTTTTTCCCCTCATCCTATCACTACATGCCCTTGTAAAAAGTCCCTCTCCAGCTTTCTTGTAGGCACCCTTTGGTTACTGGAAGGCTCCTCTAAGGTCTCCCTGGAGCCTTCTCTTCTCCAGGCTGAACAGCCCCAACTCTCTCAGCCTGTCCTCATAGGAGAGGGGCTCCAGCCCTCGGATCATCTCTGTGACCTCCTCTGGGCTCTCTGCAACAGGTCCATGTTCTTACATTGGAGGCTCCAGAGCTGGATGCAGTACTCCATATAAAATCAATTCTATTGATTTTTTTAAAAAGCACAAAAAGAGGACAGGACTGCGCTTGAGTAAGCCTATGTTCAGATAATGATTCCAGGGTGTGCATGCTTTCCCTGGTGCTGTCTGGTTGATTCATCAAAGTAGTCAGGCTGCCAAAACACTTCTCTCCTTGGTTTAAGCTGTGATGCTTTAGCCAAAAATTGTTAAGGAAGGGCATGCTTCCTCTTTCTGTTTGGATTGGATTCTGATACAAGAGAGATGTCAACTTGTTAGACTTAATTAGGACAAAATTTAGAATAAATTATGAAGCTGTCTCCATCTCTGTAAGTGCTTCAGATGTTAATGTCTGAAGCTATTACTGGGGTTTTTTGAGAATGACTGCTCCTTTTGTGGTTCTTTTTTGTGCCAAAATTGAAAAATAATATATCTTTGGTATGGAAAGAAACATTAATAGTCAATATTTAAGGGATTTGATGGTTTACATTTGCCATTTAGTACCTTTTTATAAGCTGGGATCGAAGAGGCAGTAGTTTGGACTGCTGTTCAGTCTATTCCAGAAATACTTTTATGTTCTCACCTGCTGCCGGAAGTACTGATAGCCTCGGCTTTAATCTGTCATTTGACAACCAGTGAATCTGGATTCAATGGAGTGTGGATAGCAGTTATTTTGCAGTCTACCTTTCTAATTTTTTTAATGGATAATCTTTTCTTCTCTGTGTGTGTATCTCTTTAAAAGCTTGTAAAAGCTTTTTAATGGTAATTTTCTGCCATGGGAAGAAGCCTGCCAAGGTCTGTACACTTAAACCTCAAATCTTGTTTTAATGGTTTAATATATTATAGTACAGAATCATATCAATGCTTTTGCTTTCTCAGCCCACTTATTTCATTAACTAATACAACAGAGACACAGACATATGTTTTTATTTTCTCTGTGTCCTAACTCATTTGTGAGCCAAACTGAGTTAGGATGTGGGAACCTCTCCTCCTTGTGCAGAGAAAGGGATGAAGAAATAGCTGCTACGCAGTATGGTCCTCTGCTCAAATTGTAGTATACATAGTTCAGGAAGATTGAAGACAGCTGTGGATATGTTCGCTGAAGAGAGAGTTAAAATAACTTTGTTCTTAGTTTGTAACTATAAGCTCAGGATACAGTTTGCATTCTTCACTGCAAGGATGCACTTCTGATTCATGTCCAAATCCAGTTCATTTACTGTTTAACCACTATTGTGTTTCAGCCTAAGCTGATCGATCATTTTGTTCCTAATACATTTCAACCTTGTTTCAGGAAGAATCTTCTTACTCTTTTTTTCCTACATGAGTGCAAGGGAATACTCATTTTGTGGTGACTGTGCCTGCTCTGCACTTTGCAGTTTAACAGGAGCTTGAGTCATGCTTGAAAGGGTTTTTGGTTGTGGATCCACCAGGGTGTTCCCCTACCATCTTTTTTTCCCCCTCTTTGTCATGGCTGTAGCACGGGCTATAGAACTTGGTTTGTTTGAGTATGTGAAATGTTATATTCTTATGCTCTGTCTAGATAAGTTCCAAATTTTCACTCTGTTTTTTGTTCCTGGTTGGAAAGTGTCTTCTACAGATCTTTTTAAGACAACAGCCTATTGTTTAACTCCTTTTGTTAGGATTGCTTTTTTAAAAAAAAGTCTCTCCCAAATACTAAGGGTGACTTCACTCACATCCTACGTATTAAACATTTATAGACAAGGACTGATAAATCTCATTCTAGGTCACCTATCTCTGGAAAGGCTTATTTCTCATTTGACAATTTATCTGAAAGTATGTCCTTCAATTGCTTTAATACTTTGTGGTCTGAAATGGCTTGAAGAAAAATTCCGGATTAGATTCCAGCAGAATTCTCTTAATAGAGCCAATTACTTAATAAAAGCAGTAACAAAGAAGAAATTATGTCAGAGATTTTAGGCTGATGTTCTGTTTACCGTCAATTCTTTGAGAAATAAGAGCTTAATGCAAGATTGATTTCATTATACTGACCAAGCTTTTTCAAAAAACCACACGTAGTTAAAAGCATTTGGGAAATAAAATTGCGCTGTATTTAAATGTGCCAGTTATGTGCTCAAAGCCCTACATAAAAAATTAAATTTTCAGTTTAAATGACAGTCTGTCCAGTTTCTAGATTTGTTTTTTAGTGTCTGACCAATATTATACTTTTTTAGTTTGAGAGGTAATAATAATTCATAATGCTCGGAGCAATTGGAAACAGAAACCAGTCCCTTTTAATTGTTTCCTTCCGTTGTATTTAATTCAGCTTCTTTGGGTACATTAAGATTCTTGGATGATGGGTTCGTTTTCTGCTTGTTGTCTTAATAATAAAAGCTGGACCCTACAGGAAGATTTAAAAAAATAGGGTATTCCAAGTTCTTTTCAAGAAGCAGCCAAACTTGTAGGTGAACTTTTTGAAGTGGCCCTTTTTCCCAATGTTTGTATTCAAAATCCAGCATTCTATGAATGCTACTGATATATAAAGTGACATTTTTAGTTTATACAACTATAACATTTAAGGGAAGATGACTTTCTCTTGGTTTAGTTCCATTTACCATTTTCAGCATACCTTTATCCTGGTTTTCTTGCTTGCATGTTGGGGTGAAGGAATATACTTCTAAAACTGAAAAATGTCTCTAGATTTTGGAGGTGAGCACTCCTCCTTGTTTTTTCATCATGTGAAGAGTTTTGTCTTCAGTCCCAGTTGTTCTATAGGTCTGTTTTCTAATGCATCTGGACTGTTTTGATGCTTTACAATTTCTTTCTTCGTATATTCTGAGCACAAGTCTTCCTTCTCCGTCCACAGGGTCAAACCTCAGGTGTAGGTTCAGATGATCTCATACACATCCTGCAGCATCCTGTTCTCTAATTTTGATGAATGCTTTCTTGCCTGTTGATGTCCATCCTGACTGTTGCAAAGATCAGTATTCCAGCCCTTTGCTTTAACAGTGTGGCATCGTGTGCGTCTCCTTTCTGGGTGCTCCCTCATTTCCAATATAAGCTATTGTTCTCACCTTGAAGGCTGTGTACCTTTCCATCCTTCTTTCTGCACTGAGATCTCATCTGTGCTTCAGTGGTGCTGGTGTTCAGCTCTTCAGTTTTCAAATAATTATTGCTGTGCTGCTTCTGAAATGTGTAGAGCAACCTGGAAGTGAACAAAGATATTGTAAGCTCTGTGAGGCAAGGTACTATCAAAGTTTATTTTAATTGCACAGTGACTGCTGACTGGCTTTAATGGACTCCTGGTCTTTGGTAGATAGAGTATATTCTGCAATAATACTAATTCAACAGGTACTTGTTGAAACTATACCCGCTGTTATGTCACTAGATTGGAAACTGGTGTGTTATAAACTGTTAATCAGACTCAGCAATGCTTCAGCATTCCTCCTTACTTTAATAAGGAATGTTGTATCTATCCTTGTAGTCCTGAGAGATAAAAAATTACTAATGCTCTTCAGTAGCTTCAACTAGTACAATTTTTTTTTCTTAATAATTTGGCTCGCTGCATGTATGTATGCCTGAGCAGATCTGTGTTTAACTTAATGTGATAATGCCGAGGTACATCATTCTCCTCCCCGTCCTGGGGAAGGAGGGAGAGTATTTCAGCCAAGAGGTGAAAACTAGGACTGAGTTCTTCTCCCTCAGTAGATTGTGTAGCAAAGGAAACATGATCATTCATATATATTTTTATAACTAGCTTGCCATGGCTGACAGTGACAATAAAAATCCCCTCTCCCCACCTTTATCCATCTTACTGATAGAGGTGTAATCCGAGGCATTACTGGAATTTATTGGCTTAAGAATCTGATACTTATTCCTTTTTTTTTTTTTGCCTTACAGCCTTGTACTGTGTGTTGCATTTGTTTGCCTAATTTAAGTAACATTGAAAAAATTTTAACCAAGCATTAATTTAAATCCAATTTCCTGTCTCTCTTGAGGAGAAAAGAGGGAGGGCTTCTTTTTTTTTTCTTTTTCTTTTTTTTTTTGCTTTTGCTTTTACATTTTCCCACCCCTGTGGCTTGAGGAAGCTGTGTGAAGAACATGTTCCCACAGACTGGGGGTCTCCAACAATGACATTTCCGTTTGCAAGCAGGCAGCGGGACAGCAGGCGAGGCTCCGACCACTGCCTTGGCCATTGTGAGCCCCAGCACGTACGCTTACGTCACCAGAGCCCGAACCTGCGTTTGGTGGACTTTGTATAAAAAGTGCTAAAGCTGAGCAGGAAACGGAGGTTTCCCTCACATTCTTCCAGAAACAGCCTTTAGTTTTGTTTTTCTTCCTCTGTTGGAGGAGATTGCGGTTGTTTTCCATTTGTAATCCAAATCATTGGTTTGACAAGAAATACAGCAGCCTTCATTCTCACCTGGTGTGGCCCAGTCACACTAATTCTCTGTGGATTTTCCTGCATTAGGAGCAGTGAGTTTTCATGTCTTATCAAAGACAGGTGACGACTACTGCTGTCAGGTGAAAGTTCGACTTGTGTGATTGTGTTTCTGCAATTCTGTGACTGGAGGTTATAGTTCCGGCTATGTTAAAAATTTAAAAACTAAGCAGGGGAGCTGGCTAGCTTCTGCTTAAGCCCAGTTAAGTGAGTTAGATATTAAAGCATATTTATATTTCTCCATAAAGGTCTAAAAGGTAAACTGTGAGTTGTTGTTACTGGTTGTTTCTTAATTAAAGTTTAAACTGACTGCTATCCACTTAGCCTCTTTACCATTGTTTGACTGCCAACAGCCAAGTATACAGTAATTTAAAAGGTCACTGAGGCATCTTGTTCGTAACTCTTTTGGACAGGGCTGACTCTTTCTACAATAAAATATACACTCTCAGGAGATGCGTTTACCAGTGCCACTGAGTTTTTGACTGGAACTGAAGAAGCAAAAATGCACGACTGCATTTTTCAATTTCAGTTCCAATCCCAAAGCTAATGATTCCCTGCCACTGTCAGTGGTCAATCTGTTGGGACATCTATTTCCAATTTAAACGTAATTTTTGTTTGTGATCTTGTTCACAAAGTTTCTGTATAGAAATGGTTTGTTTAGAAGAGAAAATACTTGTCCTCATCAGTTAGAAATTTTGTCTGGATATTAAGGCAGTATAAGCAGGAAAGTAAAATCTTCTGTTAACAGTGATACTGCCACATGGTCTGTTTCAGGGATTTTAGGCATACGTCTCTAACTCCTTTGCTTTTCTGTCTTGGTGTGTACAGTTGTACCAAATCTAGACTACTACCCTCTCTAGCACAACATTTTACACCTTTCACACACACATTTTGCACTTTTTTTGGGGGGGTGAAAGAGGGAGCTTAATATTACCTGGAATTAATATACAAGATAACAGACTTTCTTATTGCTAATTTTTTTTTGTTCTTCTCTGTAGTAGTGGGTTTTGGTTTCTTACAACAGAACTTTTGTGTTAGGTTCTTCACTTTTTCTTCTGACTTCCTCAAAGGTATTAAAATAAAAAAAAAAAACAAAACCACAAAAAAATCCCACAACTATTGGTGGACGGAGAGAACTAAGACTTGTTAGACTGTGATTTTAATATTGTTTATATTTTTCTCCCTTCAAGAATATCGACATAACAAACTTCAGCAGCAGCTGGAATGACGGTTTGGCTTTCTGTGCAGTGCTCCATACTTACCTCCCAGCCCACATTCCCTATCAAGAACTAAACAGCCAGGACAAGGTACGACATTAAAAGTCCCATTCCTGGGACCACAAAACTATATAATTAATATGGATTAATAAAGAATAATGAACAAATTAGAGTTCTAAAAAACCTAGTATTACTAGGAATCATAATTGAAACACTTCAAACCACCCTGCTGTTATTCTTATTGTAACATTTTAATAGAATGAGATCATTGGGTTAAACAGAACTTTGGAACAGGTATAAGGAAAAAATAAAATAACTGAAGGTCATAAATTTAAGTCTGTGAGGCATTTAACCCAAACAGCTGGGAAGTGTTTTCAGTTTGGGTTTTGGAAGCAAGGAGTGTTTTAAGCTTAAAGATTTTAAATCCGTCAAATTCTGTCTTGACATGTTTTGTTCATGTCTTTCAATATCACAAGGATGTTGTTTCATCCTACTTTCTCATACTGGTAAGAGACTGTGATATTCCCCTCAGGTGATAAGAATCAAATAAAGGTAAATTAGAAGATGTCAAGGCTGCAGAGTAGTCTGTATTCTAGTGTGCTGTAGTTAATACCTACTGGTATGTTTTCTGGAGATGTATTATTAGTGATAATTCCTAAAAAAATAAGAGTATTTCATTAACACATGAAGAGATTTTTTATTTATGCTTTTTAAAGAATAAATAATTTGCTCTTTAGCATTTTATAACTCAGCCGTTCTTCACTGACAATATTTTTTCAGTATTATCTTCTAAATGAGGAATTAATACAAAATTTCCATAGATTTTTGGATGATGTTAGCTAGACACCTAGCTAAAAAGTAAAGTTACTGAACAAAATTGGTCAATTTTACCTCAAACCAGGACATTAGGATATGTTCATTCCTATGGCTCTTTTAAATTTACTGTGGTCAAGTTATAGACTCCATTTGAAGTAAAAATAGCAGCATTACTATGAACATCCTTAACACCACTTTATTACCTTTGAAGTAGTATTTCCTTGGATTCTAACATGTTCTTATACCTCTCACAGAGAAGAAATTTCACTTTGGCTTTTCAAGCAGCTGAAAGTGTTGGCATCAAATCTACTCTGGTAAGTTTTAATGCATACGGAATGAATGATGTTCCATTTATAAAAATCAAATTATTCTATTTTGTACTTTTGAAAGATTCTGATGCTTTATACTGAAAGATAGCAGCAGATGAGCTCAGTTAGAGGTTATTGTCCCTGCATCTACTTGACTGAAAAATATAAATGATACTTCCTGTCTCAGTGGCTCCGTTTAATAAATCCTCTGTCATCAACAACTTAAGCTCACGTGGTTTTTGCATTAAACAGTGACTGAGATACAGACCTGTACTCCAGCTGCTGCAGCAAGGGCAATAGCACAATGGCCCACGGCAGATAAACACTGAGGCTATAAAAGGAAGATTCACCAAAACTGATCTCTCAGTATCATAAGAAATAATAATAAAGAAATGGATTTGCTTGAGAATAATTTGAGAAATAGTTATGTGATAAAATCTTCAAGAATTCATTAATTCTCTCCTGTCTACTTCCAAATTATCCCAGGTTTTTGGAATTCTGGGGGTACAAATCAAGCTATGTAATTTTTTTCTTTTGCTCAGTGTAATATGAGAGTCAAGGTCATCATTGTAAGTAATTGAAAGGTTTTTTTCAATTGTTATTTATAATAAGCTCTCTTATACAATTTTAGCGTAAAAGAATTAGTTTTCAGTGATATAGTATTTACTAGAAAATGAAGATTTCTGAAAGTATGGAACTGGGAGAATCCCAAGCCCTTGTGAATAACCACAAAAAATTCAGCTAAAATTGCCAGTATCAGAAATGATACTTAAGTGATACTTTTGTAACCTAAATTCTAACAAAGCTGCCATAGTTAGCAACTAATAATACAACAAAGTCAGACATTTTTAAAAATAACACTTTCTCTGATCCTTATCTTAGCCGTTATCCCCCAGCATTGTATTTGCTGACAATGGCAGCGCAACTGTTGGGCTTTACATCGCCAGTGATTTGAAATATGGAAGTTTCTTACCAAGTACTGATGGAAGAACTAGGTCGTGGAAAACAACTGCACTAACTCTTACATAATTCAGCTTTAGTCTGAACAGTTCCTGTCTGTCCTTTCTTTTTGTAATGTACTTAATTACAGATACCCTACAAAGGCAAATTGAATGGAATTAAATCTTCAAAGTGCAAATTGTATCCATCTTAAGGATTTAGTATCTATTTACTTACCTACATATGCAGTGTGTGTGATGTGTATGTGGATTTTCTTCCTTGTCCGTATTGCATGGGTGGAGAGCGTAGAAAGGTGTGAAAACAACTATGTAAACAGTAGTGGGAATGTAAGGGGAAGTTATTTGTTCCCTGAATAAGAAAGTGTTCAGCTCCTTTCATGTGGAGAATTAAAAAAATTACTTTCTCTTTTTTGAGTTCTGGAGGTTCCTGAACACACAGCTTACAAAATAGACCCTTACAGTAAGCCAAAACCACTCTTTTTTCCTTTGTGCATGTGCTGAAAAGGGTAAATCAGGCTTTGTTTACCCTGCTTATTCACAGACAATCTGGTATACTGTAATTATGAAATACATATGAAGTGGTCTATCAGACACAAACTGATTGCTTTGTCTCTTGGATATACCCAAATTGGTAGTAAAGTAAACTTCCCTTTCCCTTGCTTCTTTACTCAAAAATACATATAAACTAATCTAAAGTTCAGTAGCCTGCTGTAAAATGAGGTTTAATTATTTATTGATGCTGACTCCTATCCCAATAGGAATTTTTAAATCTAATTTCATTTAATATCTGGGCCTTGATTCTGTGACTCACAATATCTAGGTGGATTGTGTTGACTTGTGAGGCTGGTGAAGGGCTTTTGTGAACACTAAGGTCTTGACTGCTACACTAATTGTAGTAAGTAGCAACTCAAATATGCACCGCATCATACATTTCAATCTTAAGTCATGAAAATAACTATCTACAGGTATACTGTTCATAGCTGTTTACATTTTGTAGGTAGTAAAAAGATGCATGGAAGAAAACAGAGCTTTTTTCATCAATACTTTAGATTGCATAAACTTTGCAGATTTCCCATTCTTGGGAATTTGTAAAAACACTACCACCTTACTCCCAAGGTTATCATTCCTGTTTTGACCAATCTGTTTTCTGTGACAGGACATCAACGAAATGGTGCGAACTGAGCGTCCAGACTGGCAGAATGTCATGCTGTACGTTACAGCAATTTACAAATACTTTGAAACCTGAAACCCCCATAATTCAACAGATCCATGGGATAGAACCAACACAAGCTACCAGATGGAAATCTTACTGAAATGCTAATCCCCATTTCACTGAAAACTGGCAAAATTTGAGCCCCCTCAAACGTCAGTGACACTACCCTGGATTGCCTCAGATTGCTTCAGCTACTAAGCCTGGAAACAACTGTTTCAAAGCAAGAACTTGTTGCCACAGTGCTTGGAATAACGCAAGTTATTAAGCTATTCAGATTAATCATGTAGCCTAAAGACCCAGGACTACTTACGTGCTGCCTTTCCAGTGAAACTTCCTGAAACTTTCTTTCCTAGGAGGGCGAGATGAATGGATTCTCTAGCATACAGGAGACTGAATGTACAGCTAAAGCTTTGAGAAGGAAAAGGATAATGTCATCATATTACTGAATTTTCTGTAGCGTTCTGATACCACAGAGTCTGAATATTCTACCCACAGCATATGGCACCCCAATACAGTCGAGTTCTTTATGGTAATGTAGTTCCCGCCTTTACAGCTATCTTCCCTCCTTTAAAATATGCACAATATTCTAGGAAAACAAGCTTTTATTCCATAATGACAAAACGAGTGGAAAAGTGCTTTCGATACCTCGAAAACTTTGGCACAGAAGAACTCTACATTCTAAAGGTTCATTATAAGCCTACCTCTGTCACAGCGATGTGGCTTCCGACTTTATCTTAAGGATTGTAAAGACTAGCGCATACAGCTCCTGGTTTTCAGGGTACGCTATAGTTCAAGGAATCTGCCCAAACTCCCTGTGCTTCCATTATAACAGAAAAGAATCAATAATCAACCCTTGTACGGCTTGTTCTTTCTTCTCTTCCTCCTTTGCCTGTATAGCACGCAAGGCTACCCCAGGCTTTACTCTACAGCAATACGAGCATACATCGTGGATTTCTGTGGTAGAATTTTGGAACTGGGATAGCATTTCCTCTGCAGAGAAGATATTTTCAATAAGATGTAATAATGAAGTAGTTTGTCTCAAATTACAGCTTTGCCGTGTTTTCTGTGTGTTTTTCATTGATCTTGCACACCCTCATCTGACTGACAGAAGGTGAGACGTTCTCTGACGAGAACTATGGAGGAACTGATGTAACGTGTATACACCCAGTACTCTTGAATATTGTGTGGAAATGACTCACTGTCACAAGGAAGGAACTGAGAAACTTTCGTCAGCTCAACTTCTATTTTCCTAAAATGTATCTGAATTCATGTAACAGCTCTTGGGCAAAAGAGTTCAAGTAAGTGCCTTAACGATCATTGAATTGATACATCCTGGCACTTCAGGGCCTCATGCAGAATGTTAACGGCTCAGAATGATTTCATATATCCATTTGTCATAAGCTGTTTGTTGTAATCTTGTTTGTCAAATCAGGGGAAGACTTCATTCTGTCATTGCTTCTGCGTCTTATTTTTTTGAATACTTATCAGCAGTTAAGCCGCAGTTGAACATCTCTCATTAATATTAAGCAGAAGCCTACTTCAGAAGTGAGTTCTGTAACAACTGCTATTTATAAGCACATGCTCTTTCAACACAGTAACCCTGTTATAAAGAAAACAAATCTGCCATTTCTATGGTGCTCTTATGACTGTTAAGGACAGTTTGAATGTCATAGATGTTAACCCAGTGAATGCAACTGTGCTTGGCATCTGTGAAACTTCATCATGGTATAAAAGCACAGATTTAACTCAAAATTATTGCCAAATCCAAAACCCTATCATCTGAAGAACATAGCCCATGTGAAAAGTAATAATTCAGCATGTCTCTAGCAGCTGGCATTAGACAAAAATATACGCTTACACTGATATGTGCCTGTGAGAATTACAAAAATTTGCAAAATAACTATTTAATCCATGCAGAGGGCCTTTGGAGAAGTTTTCAGAGCAGCAGTCTCTCACACGTTCTTACAGTTCTTTAGAGCCCTAAAAGTAGCTAGATAGTCTCAGATTATTAATTGGTGCACTTGAAGAGCCATCATAATCTGAAGACAATTGCTGCAAGAGAGGCTTCAAGTGAAAAATCTTCAGTAACAGATCTTAATAAAAGTCTGAAATACAATTTCCTCTTCCATATATTTCTTCAAAAATTTTTTGTTTGCTTCATTTCTTCAAATAAGTTTCAATAAGAATAGTCATTGGAAATACACATTATTGCTGTCTCATATGCCATCTCTTACTACTAAATTCAGGTTTTGCAATTTTGTGTTTAAAAAACCTTCTATTCATCCTCTGAACAGCCATCCTGATCTATGATTGTCCTATTCATTGCCTTAGATTTTAAGAAACTATTTTTCTAATAAAAAGGATAGCATTTCCTCATCCAAATTCACTCATGACCTGTTTTGTTAAGGTTATTTGAGCTTTAAGCTGATTTTTTTTTTTCTCTCGAATGGTCAACTTCGTTTACCTGGAATGTTGTATTAGTCTGAAATAACACTAATAGTACAACCACTTGTAAAAGGGGAAGTCACGTTTTCCAGATGCTTTGTGTTAAAAAGATGAGCTGCTAGTCTTCAGAGCGAGAGGAAAGCTATTAGTAATTATAAAAATGATCTTGTTTTGAACTTCAGAGCTCTGTAAACTTCTTGGTGTGAGCTGTCTGATAAACCTCTGCTGTATTCTTATCTGTAAAAGAACATCAGGCTCCATGAAGAGTGTTGGGTTTTTTTAATGATATGTCTGTGCCCTTATATATAAGAAGCTGCACAGCTGTCCCAGTGGAACTAATGAAGCAGTGGAAGGTCGAAAACAAACGTAATGCCCTGCTGCACTCCACATCTTTTTTCTGAAGGTTCAAACACCATCAAATTTTTCAAGAGGAAGAATAGCTGTAGCCCTTCTGGGCGTGGATGATACTGTTCTGTTTGGTTCCTACTCAGAGTCAATCCTGAAATAGCCTGCGTTTTTGTACACCTGACATACAAGTTTATGCTGATTTACTTAACCTTTTTTTTTAATCCAGAAAATATTTCTGAATGTACTAAAAAAAAAAAGGACAAATATTTTATCATCAATTTGTATTATTGCTTTTTAATATGTGCCTTGCAAATGCCTGTGCTGTAGTATATCAGGATTCCTCATTGCCAGCTGTAGGGGTGGGGTGGACAACAAAATGGAGCTGTGGAATGTACTGGTACAGATACAACTATACCATCTTCTGGATCCTGTTGACTGAAACACTTCCATGGACCAGAGAGGTCAGTTTAGGGCCAGTTGTAATCCTGATTCAAGATCATCTGAATGAATAGTTGTGGGCTTTACTTTACAGAAAAAGAAGGGATGGGAGGAAAAACTTAATTTTGGTTATTCAGGAAAATTCCGTCAGAGAAGTTTTGATATAGAGTATCTAACGATAACAGAACTGAGGTGAGTTCAGAATGGATAGCACTTCATTTGGTTTTCACTTGGTTGTGTTTGATCCACTTTGATTTGGTTGTCTTCTATATTTAAATAGAAACACTAATTTAGTGTATCTGGTGTGAACCTCAGCGGCCCTTGCAAAGATCTCTCATTCTCATGCCTCTGAAAAATTGTGAGGGAAACTTTCCCTTTAAAATTTGTGTTTATGGGTAGGTAATCCAGAATATAGTATTCAATTACAGCATATTCTGATGTAAATTTTTGTCTCTTTTGCATAAAATATATTCCTTAAGTTACATGTAGCATTTCTGATAAATTTTTGTCTCTAATTTTGTAAAGTTTTTTCCACTGTTTGTGTTTTTCTGTACAGTCCATCATCATGCTTTAGTTGCCCCTTAATTTGCAAAAGCTAAATGAACTCAGCTTGGGCGTATCAGTGTAAACTCACTGACAGCAGTCATACTCTGGTTTTACATGCCTAAAGAGAAATAAATTTATCCCTTGCTCTAATGATGCAGTACAGTAGTTTAAACTGCTGAGGATCTGCCTTAAGAATTTTGTAGCTGTGACAAAAAATTCTCATTGGCATCTCATTTCTGTTAATAAGCTTAGTGTTGAGTTCTTACCTGTTTTTTTTCAGTTCCCTGATTCAACACTTCAGACATTTGGATTCTGTTGCATCTTTTGCATAACCAAAAAATCACGTTTCTTGAATTCTCTCTATTTCTGTACAGTTTTGGCACAGGGTACAAATTTTATTATAGCCCAGTTTTAAATAAGATTATTTGGGAAGTTGGAGATATAGAGAACTGGGTGTTTTTCTTACTTTCTGTGTTCTGGTTGTGACTGGTTTGGCAACGCTGTCTGGTTTTCAGGTGATATGTGAGAATGTTTTCCAAAGCTGCCCCCTCTGGATGACTGGTATGAAGCTATGCATAGGCTAAAGTTAAGCCTTTAAAACTGTGTTCATGTGATGCATGTGGTAACGTAACTTCTTATTTGGCTCTTGCAATAGCTTAACTGCAGGCTGCATTGAGCAGGAGCTATTAAGGGGCAGAATTCATCTGGGAAGGAATCCAGTTGTACACCTATACGCTATTTTTTGCCTATTGTGTGTAATACTCTTGCTGAGGTGGCCTAAGAAAGAGGATTTTAAAATAGTAGTGTTCATGTACAGCCCAATTTAACTATGTAGGTTGTTTGTGGCCCTTCCCTTGGCTTTGTAAATATTTATTTCTGGTTTATTTTTATGTTCTGCCAAGCTCTATTTCTGCAATTCCTTTCTTTAAGGTAGCATTAGGGTATGAACGCTCAGCAATACTAACCAGTTTGAGAAATGATTTGGTGAAAAGTGGTATCAAAGTATAGTCGACATCCATGAGTTCTGGACACGCCACCGTACTTTCCCAAATTAGTGGCTGTTGATTGGAAAAACGTCATGGAGCTGCTTGACTCTCCCTCGACTTCCTTATCTCCCATATAGGCTGCGTCAGTCCAGGGTGTCCATCAGGTGTTCTTGCCCCCAAATTATCAACTCTTTAAATGAGTGAATGGTTCATAGACCTCTCTTAGTATATTTAATTGTCTGTATTTAGAAAGATATCTCTAACGGTGTTTCTGCTTTCAAAGGAGAGTGGCTGGCTGGGTTTTAAATTACTGTCTGGCCTGCTGAGCATTCCCAGCCCTTCATTCATCTAAGTTTTTTCTGATGTATTCCCTGCGATTTCAGTATCGGTGTTGTAGTACACTTTGTAATTGCCAAAGCCAAGATGTTAAGCATCTGGAATATGTAGCAAGTATGCTTTTGATAATTAATGCTAAATAACTTAAAAGATCGAGGTTTGTGCAATTCCAGTTTCTGTTGGAGTGTTGACATGAGTGTCTTTTTTTCCTTATGTATTTGTGCTTGCTAGTTTTGGGGATGCAACACCCTTGAACTCAGTTTGGCAAGGCCACTATCCTAGCGGCCATTAATTAATTCTTTCTGCGATAATAGAATTACTTCCTCACAGTGAAACTTCAGTAAAGCTTATGAACATCAGATGACTTCCTTCCAACTCACACTTGTCTTTTACTTGGAATATTCCTTACCCTTAGGTCACTGTCTGCCACAGAGTTGCACATAAAGTTCCCATCAGTTCCAGCAGGATTTGTGGATGCAAAATGGTAGGGTAAACTTTGGGCAGAATGTGACAGCACCCTGATGCGATTAAGCTGGTTTAATTTTAATCCATTATTTCCAGAGCAGTTAGGTTTAGCCAAAATCACTTACTCAAAGCTGAAATGTGGCACGTTTGTTCTCCACTGGGAAGTATGCTTCTGTTTAATAATATTTTTATGAGATTGTATTTATGGAAACTGAAAGAAAAATGTCACGAAGCTAGTTTTGTTGCACTTTTCTAAAGCTTTTGTATTTTGCATAGAGTTCTAGAATATGAACAAGTTGTTTGGGGAAGTCAAGGCTTAAAACTTACTGTGCCCCAGCATAGCAACGTATTACGTGCATTTTCATGCTAGTGATATATGTATTATTTTAATGGCATGTAACTAGTGTATTTATATGGTAGTTAGGAAGCCCAGTGGACATTTCCTGCTGCAGAGGAGCCGTTGGCAGTCCTGATTCCACAGTTCATGAACTGACCTGTTTTGACAGTAGACTGCATTTGCAATAATGGAATAGTCAATTTTGGTTTCTGAACTCTATTTCAACAAATGGGGAGAAAGAGGCTCTTCCTTTTTTTTTTTTTTTTTTTTTGTTCCATTGTTGAAATTTCTCTGGAGGCTTTTTACTGGTTACCAATTCATGCATATGTTCAAGTAGGATAATTACTTGGGAATCAGTTCAATAAAGAAGGCACAAGTACACGTAACATAATCAAGTAATTAAGCCTTATAATGTACAACATTTCAGTTTGTTAGAAACTTTTGGGTTTGCATATATTGTAAGATCAATTTGTCTATTTTAAAGTAGCACTTTTATTCATATCTGAAGGGGTTTTTTGAACAGAAATGGTTTTTCCTGTATGTTATCTGATGGAAAGAAAGTATAACACTACAAAACAAAGCATTGTCTAGTTAGCCTCCAGACTGTAAGTTCACTTTAGGTCAGTAGTGATCAAGAGTTGTTCAATGTATCGGAAATAAAGCAGTGATCCTATTTAATATTGGACAACTCTCCAGATCAAAGTCAGAAGGGCATTAATTGGTACCCCCCAACTCTTGGATGAGGGTACTTTCAGTTCAGCTGTGAGGCAGAGTTGACAGAACAGTGTGATGAATTTTGGACTTCATGAAAGAACAGAATTTTATTGATGTCTCAGCCTAACTGCACAGCACTGTATTGAATAAGGACTAATCTTGTTTGAGATGACGCTGCAGCCAGTACTAATATCTCCTAAGTAGTTAATTTAAAGTTTATTTTCCATGGCCTTTAAAGATGATGTAAAAAACAGTGATTCTTAAAAGCTCTTCTCATCCATCCAGCTTTTCTGATTTATGTTGGTTTTATACTCCCGTGAAACACAACTGTTAGACTGCCCTAACAGTACATGTATGGGTTTAGTAATTCTTGTTATAGACAATAAGCACTTTTTTCCAGAACCCTTTCAAATGGTTTGTACACACACATTGACATATATAGACATTTTACATAGAGAGGTTTTACATAAATGTATATATGTACGTATATGTACAGACATGTATACGTGTGTGTACATATATGAACGTATGAGGTTCTTCATAAAACTGAACATGTTTCAAGAAGTGCTTGCGTCTTGAATACTTAGGGTGGTGTATTAGCGTATACATTTAAAAGGTAAGGAGGAAAAGAACCATTTCGTTTGCTTCTGGTTAAAGCTGAGAAATACAGGTTTGAGGAAAATTTGGAAGTGTGTTCAAATTGTATTTCACCCTGTCTCCAGTTTGAAAGGCACAAGCTGTTAGTCATTGGGACTTAAAAGGTCAGCAAGCGTATTTTAAGCTAAGCCTTTTGAAGGACCAATATGCTTTTAGTTTGCAAGGACCACTAAAGACCTGGGCATTTACTTTCTCCATAATGTATTCTGTGTGAGTATTTAGTATGTATGCCTTCAATTTGCCAATGTTGCCATGTTTTCTTCTTGATTATTCATGAAATAAAGATTGCAAACAGCAAAATGTGTGTTTATGTTTTCTTGAACAAAGTCACTACAAAAGGGAATATTTTAACGCTATTGGTGGCAGCATGGTTTTTCAGGAGTAAATGTTACAGGAAGTAGTTTGTGGAGGTTTGTACACTATGGATGAGAAGGTCATGCAAATTATTTGCATGCACATAACCTCATGATTGTTTGGAAGTCGTGTCACTCCTGGTGTACCAGCATACTTTATGGTATCTACCCCCAAGGGGTTTTCAATGATAAGAAGGTGAATGCCCTAGCTAAGAAGTATGTATTTAAGCCAGCTGCTTACCCTGTATTGTCCTAGTCTTGAATATGAGTAACAGAGAAGGAGACTGCAGAGAATATGTTCAATTTAGGCAAATTCTGTAATACATTGCAGGATTAGATTCACTTAAATGTTACTTAAGCCAACGCAAGTAAGGCAATGCATGCGTGGCCACTCACTGCCTCCCTCTCTCTCTCTAAAGGATTTGGGCTGGGGAGGGACTGGGGACTCCATTTCTATAACGGCTCAGAGTGTTTAAAGCAGATGCCTAAAAACAAAATTTCCAGATGAAAATAAAGACTGGAACACCTTAAATCTGATTTGGTCTCAGTCATCCTGGATGGGTAACTGTTTTCAAATCCTGGTTTAGAGCTTTAATTTCAAGTGCTCTGGAATAAATTTGATCAAGAGGTTTGAGTTGAGCTATTTATTTCAAATGTTGATCTTAAATGCGCTGACTAGTATAGGTATTTTAATTCTACCTATTTATTACCTAATCTTTTTTGAGATTTTGTGTGGTGTTTCCTGACTGTTCAGCAGCCCAGAAAAGTCTCTGTCTCAGTAATGTTATTCTGCAAGAAAATGCCCCACTTCTCCTTTCTTGAGGTGAAATATTCTCCCTGAATTTGAGCGGTTTAAGAAAACTCTTTAGTTCTCAAAATGGATTTATATCCTGTTTTTAAGCATGGACCTTCAGTTTTCACATTTCTTTTAAAAATAAATGTTTTTAAAGTGTAGTGTAGTAAACTCGTGTTAGAAAATAGATGTTTTTCTTTTCTGCAGCAAGCATATGACAGCATTGTAGAAGTGACTTGTACGCCTGCAACTGGTAATCTGAAGGTGAAGACAGAAGCAGCGAGCCGGACACAGGTCAGGCCTGAGGTGTGCTAAAACAGGAGTGTCTGCACAATCTTTAGAGCTGCAACTTTTCTTTCCCATATCCATGGAAATAATATTCCTTAACAAAACCTTTTTTTCATGGATTGTCTTCCAAGCTATCACTAGAGAATTTTGTTAAAAATGTGAAACTAGCTCCGTAAAGTGTGCTTAAGTTGAATATAATAGAATCAGTTAAATAATTTTGAAGGTTTTACTGTATTGAAGAACTGCAGCTATGTGGAATAGTAAAAGAAAAACCTCAGAAGCAACAGTAATATAATATTCCATTGTATTAAATCACAAAAGCTCGTATTGGAGTCGTGGTGGTTCTGCAGTTAAATTCTGCATAGGAACTAGGTTAGCATTACAGAACTTTCAGCTAAAATTCTTATCATAAAGGGTTTCACAATTGCTTTGATCAACGGAAGAGACTGGGATTATATCATGTATGTTGCCAAGAGCTGTGTGTCGTTCCACAAAGAGCATAGACCAGAGGGGCTCATGAAGATGTAAGTTCTTCCCACGCAAAATTCTTTTAAAACAGAGACACTAACTTATCACAAAAAGCTAACGCCCTTCTCCAGATGGGAAGTTATTAATAGCCAGCAGCTACTGGTAAGACTCTTTTTTTTTTTAAAAAAAAAAAAAAGGTGCTGAATTCTGTGCCTTTCACATTGTTCACCTTCTCTTCGCTCCGCCTTTTGTCTACAGAGGGGTTTTTTTAGCACTGTCTTTCCTTGGGCCCTGCATTTGTGTTCTCCTTATTTCTTAAATTGGTATGGTTTTTTTTTCATCCTCAATACTAAAGGTTGAGTGAGGAACAGAATTCTAGATTGAATTGCTCAAAAAGTAGCGATGGTGTTGTGGGAGCGTATGAATTACTGTGTGATGCTGCTACCCAACACCTTGAATGGAGAAGTTAGCTAATTCGTGCCTATTCCTATTCCTGACAGCTCAAGATTAAGATATATTAAAAGATCATTGATGTCTAATTAAATGTTTTTTATTGGCTTCACAGGTTAGAAAAGTTGCTTTGAAACTTCTCCCATGCATCTTTGTTTAGAAAAAAATTTGTCTGTGAATTTTTAAAAAAAGTAGATAAGAGACTAATGCCATCAATCCTAATCCAAGTTAAGCTTTTTACTAGTCTTTATGTCTGCCATTTCCCTCTATCACCACGGGTTAACTGAACTCTGTTTATAGTACTGAATTTCTCTATATGAAATGCCCTGTTTGAAAACTACAGTGTTGCCTTTTCTTAGATGTTCTTTGCCCTTCAGGATTTCTAGTTCTTTGGAACCTCCTTAATCTCATTATGAAAACAGGGTTAAACACAGCAGTGTCTTATCACAGTATTTTTACTGCTAGCCATTTGCATTGATTATATAGCATGAGGAAATATTTGTGCTTCTCTCTAGTGCTGTGCACAGCTCACTCCCTTCTTTATTCTTCCTTTTCTTAAACCATTTTAGGCTCTTTCCTCGTGCCAGAAGCCTAAAAGTTAAGCTCTTAAAAATGAAAGAAACTTGAGAAGGAGACATAACAGTCTGGAGACAACTTCACTGAGCTGTTGACAATATCATATTTTTCAAAAATAAATATCCCACAGAGCACCAAAATGCCAGCGTGTTGAGTTCACACTCCGTGTCTCTGTGGGGCCACATTCAGAGTCCATCAAGTGCAGCAGAGTAAAGCCCAGGGCAAAGCCTGTGGAGCACATAGCCAGCGCGCTCTCTTGAAAATCCCAACATTGGAGGGTATGATCCCAAGGGGTGCTGAGCATCAGCAGTTTTGTGGTTCGGGAGCTCTTAGGTGTTCCGTCCGTCTGACAAATCTTTCCCCAAAATGGCTGGTCTAACAACAATCCAGCTGGACTACTGTTCCAGCGGAGAAGAAAGGTGAAGGGAAGGCGTGCCATAGTACTCCTCTTGGCCAGAGGTACAAACCTTACACAGGCATTGGAACAGGGTGCTAAAATGCTAACTCAACTTTATAAACCTATGAAGTTCCATCATTTTGCACCGATGTTTCCAGCCCACGCTATTCCCTAGCAGGGAGTGGTGGGGAGCAGGGTCAGTAGCTACTTTTTGTCTCCAGTTTGTTGCGACAGAGCTTGGTTATACACAATGTGGATTTTGTCAAGTTAGATAAGGGTTGCCCTCTCATTGCTCCTTAGAATAAAATGAGAATAGTGTAAGTAAAGAAGAATCATCTGACAACTTCTGCTGGGCCTTGCAACTCTAACAGTTCATTTATTGTATAAAGGTAACTTCTATATATTACTATTATAAAAAATAAATAGCTGTTGCTCTGCAGCTCCCACATGATGATTCATGCTACCCGTTCGTCTTCTATTAATAGTCTATAAAGAGTGCTTAAATTTAGATTGAACTCCATCTCATAGGCTGTCATGCTAAAGAGCATTTAGAGCAATGAAGCCACAGTCTGTTTGGGCAGTGCCTTTTAGGGAGACTAGTCCAACTCTCGACATGAAATTACTGAAAATCCTTTCGTTCCTGACCTAAGCGCGAATGGCAGGACGCAACACAAATTAAACAGCGTTGTGGATATGGGTTTGCATTTCCCTGTGAGCACAAATCTTACCTTGACTTTAGCTTGTTTTCCTCAAGCCTAGGTAAAAGTTGAACTCCTATGCTGGTATTGAACGTTTTGTGAGAAGGCTTCGGTCTTTGACACAGAAAAGTATCCTTTGTTAAGTTGTTAGGGATGGGCATTTCCAGCAAAAAATCTGCATGTGTAACTTTGTTAAAGGACTCTCTTCAGAAAATCTAGCTTCTTTTTTTTTCAGTGTTGATTTTGAAATTGCTAACAAATATCTAATATTTAATGTTGAGCGATGAAAAATAATTGTGTAAATATATTCACATATGGATTTTTATTTATATATGTATTTATCTCTTTAATGTTGAAGGATTTGCTAGTTTTCAAAGGGCCTCAAGTTAACCCTGCCTCCATCCCTTCTGTCAGACTGACACAAGTGCCTTTCACTACTTTGAGGTGATTCAGGCAGCGTTTGTGGGAATGGGGTTACGTACAAGTCAGAACACATTGTTTTAAGTGTCCTGTTTAACAATATTTTGTATGTGTGCTAATGCAATACTCAGTTTGGTGCTGCTTTGCAAAATATGCATCCCTTAAATGTAATTTTACGTATATCATATGATTCAGTCTGGTTAGAAAAATTTAACGATGGAGGAGAATTCCAAAACTGGTAAAGAGTAATTTCTTTCTTAAAGGCATACATATTTTTTCTATTTAAAAAAAACTCTTCCAGATTCTGTTCTAGACAAACTGATGATCATTTTCAGTTCTTCACACGGAAGCCTCAATACATAGGTGTGATTTTCCTCCTATCTTGGTACTTACCAGGGTACTAGGCTGGTTTTGATTATAGTCATTAGAGATGAGTCTGTTTTGTGTTTACAGTGGCATCACTGACGTGCCCAAGCAGACTGTGGCTCCTGCAGGATCAGCAAAGAGAATGGTGAGTTTCATGATAGGTCTCAAGTGTGGGGTTTTTATGTACTTTGTTCTCATCTTTTTGAAGGAATCATTTCAAAGTTTATTCTACAAAGTCTAGTTTCTAGAGTTTACTACTTTGGCTCAGTTGCTAGGTCTGAGAAATGCAAGTAGTCTCATATCACTGCTTTTCAGATGCCCAAAATTCAGGAGTTTGCCTTGTTCAATTAGGAGCTCACGTCCAGTATGTTATTGCAAATCTGCTTTTCAGTTATGAAAAAGCCCTTCTTGGCTGTATATGGGAGAATCCAAAAACTTAATTTCTCTCCTTGCAGTAGTGGACTTCTTCCAGCTCACAGCCTGAGCCAGCACTAGGCATGTGGCCGTACCTTCCCAGGGCTCCTGAGGCTGCTGGAAGGTGTTTTGTTTCCTGGTAGTTTCAGCCGACCTCTTCATGTAGTCCCTTCTCAAAGTGTATCTGGCCACAGCAGTCGTGGTAACACTGGTTTTTCCTTCACGACTGACTAAGAAGGGAAAGGAAGTTACCACTCTCTTGAACTGCTCCCCTCTTTCCCCCCCCCCTTATAAAAACAAAAATTGTAAAAGCTTATAAAAGCTTATTGTATTCCTTTACTGTTGTTGTTGGCCACTAGTAAGGGAGGACATAAATAGAAATATCTACAGGTAAGGACAATACGCATTGAATATACACAAGAAGAAACACTGATCTGAAGAACAGTGCAGTTCTGATACTTGACAGGGACAATAACATAAAAAACAAAAGAAAACTAATTAATTTCTTAATTCAAAAGAAAAGCAGCAGATCTATTCAGATCTTCCTGTAGTAATGAAAGCTACCCTACCCAACTGCTAAATAGGACATAAACCAGCAGCTGCTCATTATAAACACATTTACTTGTGCAGAAGTGAGAAATGAACATGCAAAAGTAATAGAGGAACTGGCTCAGTTGCTCTGGGAGGTGTTAATACTGATTTTTAACATCTTGAAACGCTGCAGAATTCCCAGCTACACAGAGAAAATCGGAAGTCGACAATGGGGACCTGATACGCTATCCAAATTGGAATGGCCAGTGAGGGAAGGAACCCGTGGTTTGGTGGTTTTGGTAGTGGTAGCAGAATGCTTTTATGGAAAGAAGTAATTTCTAAGAAACACCTTGTCAGGGTCCCATTATCTGCCAGCCCTGTGAAAGTATTCGGTCATTTGCTTTAGATCTTCTGTGACTTGCTGGTTTAAGAGAAAATCAACATAGTCTACCTCAAATAATACTAAAACTGATGAGCTGCAAAAATCAAAGAAGAGTTATAATTGGGAAAAGAGACAGCCAATGAAGCATTTCTGGGGTCCTGCAAAGACATGTTGACCAAGATCTGTGACTCTGGAAACTTGCAAGATGATGTGCTGAGGATGGGACTGTTGGATAAAACCAGCCTGACAGCTTAATAAAGGGAGCTGACTGCAGCAATGTTGTTTTTAATGTATTCAGCACAAAATTGCATTTACAAACTGCATTCCTGCTCCTTGAAAGTATTTTGATCCCCAGCTTTCATGGATTTCAGTGGGAGAGAGTCATTTGGGGGTGTCTGAGGAGCTGGGCCAAAGATGAGAGGCAACCTGTACAATATAGGAAACGCTGCCCTGGAAAGGAGCAACGCTCAACAGGCGCAGCAGATCCTGGCCCTCAGCTGACTGCTACAGCGTGCCGCTTGCCCCTTGTGTCCAAATACAATCACATAGCGTAAAACCTGGGGGAGCATCAGCCGGGAGCAGGGAAACGCTACCTCTTGTACAGGGCAGCAGTGAGACCATTACACGAACAACACCCAATTCTAGTGTCAGTGTTTTCCAAAAAGCTCTGACAAACTTCATGTAGGCAGGTGGCATTTCTAAATTTATCATTATCGCAGCATGTTTTGATGAGGCTCCTAAATTTCTCCTGGTCTCTCACTTTTGCTTTTTCTCTTGACTTGGCTGGTCAATATATGAGGTCCTTAAAAACGTTACATGTTACTGTGTGGTAGATTACTCCAGCCTTTTCTGTAACTTCCTGGGGAAAATGACGGGTATTTTTCCTCCCTGCAGGATTCCCATTGTGTTGGGAGCAGCTCTCTGGCCTCCACTTGGCTCCGTAACTCATAGCTGCGCCGCTGAGGCAGCCTGTTGTACCAACCTGCCTTCCCGTCTGGGGTAAGAGTAGAGGGGAGGACAGCACAGGTACCAGATGCTGCTGCCAGTGCCAAATTTTTAATGCTTAGATGCTCACAGGTTTTGAGGTTGGTGCTGAAGTGGCTGGTGCCAGTTCTGCCACTTCTTTCCTACTGTCCTGATACGCTGACAAAACTGAAAGCATCGTTCATGCCGTTGCTGCCAGGGAAGGCTGGGTAAGCCGGTTGCCTTTGAGTCAATGTGCGTATGGTTCTGGCAGGCTCAGTGTGAGCAAAGCATCTCTGGGGTTTGGGAATCCTGAAATCAAAACTTCTGTTGCATGGCACGCGCGTCGCAGCGGTGGCAGTCCCCTGCACAGAAGGGCCCAGGCCAGCTGTCATTGAAATGAATTGGTTTCTCATAGGCTGGGGTCTGCCATGGGGTTGGTGGGAAGCGTGGAGTCACACTGGTGACTTTTCCTGTTTGTAACGTCCAACCAATAGGAACATGTAGAGAAATTAGTTGCCAAGATGTAAAGTTGCAAAATAGAAGTAAAAAAACTTAGACGAAATCCACAAAGAGCAGCGGGTTCAGATTCTTGAGAGGTTCTCTCCCTGCTTCAGAATTGCTGCGAGATGAGTCATGGCTGTTCCCCAAGTCCATTCCTGCGGAGGGACAGGAGCTGGCTGGGGACGCGCGCAGCCCTGAGGGACACGCCACCACGGGCCTGACTCGGGGCAGGAAACGTGTGTGTGCACACTGGAGGGATCCACAAAGCCCTACTCGGCGGGAAATGTGCAACTTCTGTAAAATACTTAGTATCCTCACTGAGCAGTCTTAAACACTGCCAGAGTAGGAACGCAGAGGGTTTCCCTTCTGGTGGCAGGAAGGACAGTGAAGTGGAGAAGAAATGGCAAGGTTCTCTCTGCTCCTGCAGTCTTCCAGGGCATCTCCGCCCCGCGCTGTGCCGCTCGCGATGGCTGCAGGCTTCAACCCCCTGGGTGGGTTTTCCAGCCTGGAGAGATGCTTAAAAAGCACCATGGAGAACAAGCCCTCCTTCCCTTCCCTACTCTCATTGTATGCAGATCAAGCGCGGTAAAAGCCCGTTTCTGTCACTCGCAGGTCCCCGCAGACGGGAGCGGGACTTGTTGCAGTAAGTGCCCACCTCCCCTTCGGCCGCTTTGCGACACGCTCGGCCGGGCTGGCCCTGCCGGGGCGCAGCCCCCCCCGTGCCCGCTCACCGCCGGCCGCCAGGTAAACCCGCGGGGCTGCCGGGCTCCCGCCGCCGCTCGGCCGGGCCGGCCGCCCCCCTCC